>JAHBCN010001559.1:0-113797 GCA_019359885.1 Listronotus oregonensis
ATGGTTCCCCCTTTTTTGAACAAACAGATTTAACTTGCGAATTAATAAATTGGGACATTGAAAAAAAAAAGAATGATACGTTGTTCCCCCAAAAAAAGACGAAGGCCATTTTTTATTTTACCAAATTTTTAAAAAATTTTTTAAATTTTTTAAAAAAAAAATAGGGTTGCAAAAATTATGCAAAATTAAAAAACCCCAAATTTTTTCCCAAAAATTTGGCGTGATGTTTTTCTATTTTATTTTAAAATTGGGGTCAAATAGAGGGGTTTTTCAAAAAAAAAAAAAAGGGGTTTAAAAAAAACACGCAAGAAACTGGGTTTTTCCCCCTTTTTTTGTGTATACCCATTTTGTTATAGGCAAAAAGGATTTAAAAATTTTTAAAAACCCCAATTTTTTTTATAGAAAATTTAAATATGAAACTTTTTTCAGTTTTGTCTCTGTGACTAATACCTTCAGAGTTAAAGTTTTTAAACTAAAAAAAAACCGTTTTAAATTTTTTTAAATTTTTCCCCAAAAATTTTTTCGGCCCTTCCTGAGAAAAATTTTTCCTCAAATCTTGTTAAATACATTTTTCCGTGGTTTACAGATAGAGCTTGGTCTTACATTTACTAAATAAAAATCAAAATAATTGACAATATTCTAGATGGGCCAGTGCAAGAATGTTTGATGAGGGAAATTTTGTTTAGTTAAAATTAATTTTATGAGAAAAAAATTTTAAAGTCATATTTAAAAAACCCCAAAAATTTTTTTTTTTCCACCCAACACTCTACACCTCGCCAATATTGCTCGAACTAACCTAAAAAAAACCCCGGTTTGAACAAATTGCACACATGGCACAACGTATAAAATAAATTATTTTATATAAATATGGGGGGTGTTACAGAATGTTGAAAGGAAAATGTAGGGGCAGATTGTACATTTTTAAAAATAAAAAAAAATTTTTATATAAAAATTGAAATTTTTTTTTGGGATACGGAGGGAAAAAATTTTTTTTCTTTTGAGTTTTTTTCACATTTCTCGAAAACCCGTTAAGATATTGAGATAATTTTTGTACACGCAAATGTATAAATATAGGTCATATTTACAAAAAAAAAAATTTTTTTTAAGGCACTTGCATCAGTGGCGTTTCGGTAAGTCCTTATTTTTAGCAAAAAAATGTAAGCCCCGGGTTTTTTGCAAAAATAGTATTGTTTCTTAAAGCCAGTTTAATTGTGTTTAAAAAAATTTCTTTTTCTTTCCCCGATTTGAAATAAAAAAAAAAGTACATTTTATTTTCTGAATTATTTAAAAATTTTTTTTATTTTTTTTTAAAATAATTGTTTAAAACAATTTTTTTTTTAACTTTAGATCAAATGCGGGGAAAAAAGGGTTTTTCTGCTTTAATGCATTTGAAAATTTGCATTCTAATATTTCTTCTGCCCCTTTGAAATATTTAAGGTCTTTGGCAAAAAAACAGTTTTTTATACGAATTAAAAATTTAATTTTTTTTTAAAAACCCCGGGGAGTCGGGGGAAAAAAGGGGCCAGGGCTTATTTTTTTAACAGAATTAAATGGGTTTTTTGAAAGCAATCCCAATTTTTAAAATCAGGGCGAAAATTTTCGCTAAAAAAAAACTTACCGGCACGGACCCCCAAATGATGTAAGTTTTTGAAAAAAATTTTTTCGGGGCCAAAATGATATTGCGGGAGAAAAAATCATCTCAATATCTAAACGGGTTTTCGAAAAATGGGAAATAAACTAAAAAAAGGGGAAAAACCTTTAAATACCCTGTATCCTAAAAAACAAAGCATTTCTGGACCCATGTTTATATGAACTTTTTTTTCATTTTTTAGATGTAGAATTTGCCTTTTAAATTTTCCTCACAACATTCTGTAACACCCTATAAGGTATGATATTGCGCATCACCAAGTTGACGTATGCGAGTAAATTAATCAATGCAGTAAATGGCAAGTGTTAATGTGTGCCTTAGTTTTGCGCTGGAGTATATATTTGAAATTATTTTATATTATTAATTAATATATCTTTTAGGTTTAAACAGGTTTTTCTTGCTTAGGGGATATTCATTTACTACTTAAGGATGATTGTGACGATTTTTGTTCCTCCTACACCCATGTAGGGTCCATAAGATTTCCCTAACCCCTCCCCTCCTCTTAAGTAAGATTTAATTTCGTTTTTCTAAATAATAAAACGTTAAAAAAAGGACCAGTAACACTAAAACTTACAGTTTGACGTAAATCAAACATTTTGAATCTCTACCAGATTATCTAGGTCATACTCTTTCATTCTATTAGATATATGATCATCTTTATATTATTAGACAACTCTTCAGTCTTTGGGATATTATTATTATAATTAAAAGTAAGTTTTGTAAATAATCTTGAAGTAAGCAAACATAAATCAGTTAAACAATGTATAAACGAATAACACTTTTAAAATAATTATCGACTACTTAGTTTTAAATTAGTCCTTAAGAAACTAATAAAAATTTGTAAAATAAGATATAAATCGAAATGTACGTTATAGGAATGAAGAAAACCATTTAGCTTTGAAATGGAACTAGATTTTTAATAATACATTTCCTTGACTTGTAAAATATTACGTAAGAATGGGCTTTACCCTACTTCCCTAGATAAAGGCATGTATAGATTTTCTTTACCCCTACCTCCCTGGGACCCTTACGTAATTAATAAATGGCTCCTTCAGCATTTCTAGACAAATTGTACTTAAATCTCTATCAGTGACAATTCTCTCATTGACGTCATGCGCAAACCAAACTAATGTTGAATGTGTATTATATCTTGTATTCGTTGTACAATGAATTGCATCTTTGTCTTGTCAAGAAATCTAAATATCTTATAATTATCTTTAGAAATAAAGCATTTTAAAAGTATATTATTCTCTTTTATGTCTTTAAAAGGTTTGCCTTTATGTCCTAGAAATGATAAGCGATTTTTAAATTTGGCAACCCCATTACCAATAACTTTAAATATGCTACTTTTTCATTAGGCCTGGCTGCCCAAATTAGATTTTCTAATTTTACTAATACGCGATGATGATGGGGTAAATATAGACTTTGCTACTATAGTTTGAAGCTTGTAATTTTCTATAACAATTTAGTAAAAACTAGTTTCAACAAGTGTTTCTATAAATGTAATTATTATTTTATTTAGTTGGCTGTCATTTCGTCTTTTGAATTATTTCTGTTTTTATTTTTGTTAACCTAATATGCTTTGAATATTTTATTAAATATTATATTTTATGAATAAATGCGCATGTTATATTTATTTTTCACAAAAGAGTTACGGTAACTCATCCCAGTCATTTTAATAGATTTTAGTTAAATCTTACTCCCTTCAACGGGGTGAACACCCCCAAAACATTTAAAAAATGTTTAACCCTCAAAATCCTTATTTATTAAAAAATACTTGATTTTGTTTTTAATCTGACACAAAAATAATTTAATCATTGCCTTCATATTCATCGATATAATATAATTTATTTCGTTTGTCGGAGTTTTCAACCCTTAAATAAGGGTATTTTTAAAATATTTAAAAAACAATGGATAGTGATCACCATGGTTTTTACTTGGAATTTATAATTTGATAATTGTAAGATGTATTTTTTTTGGGTCGCTATCACGTGCTCAAAACGGAGCGGCTACTCTTTCATGAACTAACTTAAATAATTTTAAAGTTAAAAAAGGATGTTTTACTTTATATTCGCATTGTATTTTTATTTTAACCTTTAAAAATTTAAAAAAGTTTTCCCTAAACTTACATACCAAAGTAATATGCTGTTGATCAAATCTGACCAAAATTATAAAATGTAATTCAAAAAATGACATACTTTTCCCCAATTTTTTATGAAAATAATGTGAAGCAAAACTTTATTTTAAATGAAACTCCATTTTTTAAAATATTTTCTTTTTAAATTTTTTACGTTTCTAAAGGTTCGAACACCTAATTATTTATAAAGTTAGCCCATTTCCTTTGTAAAAGAAAAAATATATTACATAAAATATCGACTTTACGGCTCCCTCCTTAATGCATGGGGAGCGTATTCTATATGTACAGGCAAAATTAAATTAAATTTAATACCATTTTTTGATTGGTTAGTAGTTATGGCGCTAACAGACAGACCAACCGATAAACCGATAGATAGACGAAAAAATACCATTTTCTTGTATTTACGAAACCCAAAACGAGAATGTTTGTAAAAATGTGTATGTGTAATTTTTTCGGGATAACTCTTTCACCCTCGTATACAGTGAGGGATGTAACCATAAAATATATTACTATCATTATTTCAAACGTAATGTCTTCTAAGGTATTAGTCCACTTTAAAAGGCTATTAAAAAACACAAATAAAAAAAAAATGCTGTTTTAATAAATAAAACATAAATCTTTATAATATTATTTTGTGTTTAAAAATATATATTTTTTAATTTTTATTTTTTTAAACATTCACGGAGCGTTAAAATAGATCCGCTGAAAAAGTTGTCCAACTGTGGACAGATAATCTTCAGATTGGCAAAGTTAAAAAACAAAAACCAAATGGTTTTTTAAAAAGAAGAAGGTCTGCTACAAGCCAATTAACCACATTTAATCAAAAATCTATAAAATGGCGGACGTTTGGAAAACAATTTAAAAATTTGCTGATTTTTTCTACTATTTTGGCCCCGTTAAAAGGGGATTTTTATTTGCCAAATTGTGGTAAATTGCTTCAAAACATTTTAATAAACAAACCTGGCAAGGTTTTTTTTTAAATTTGTTTAGTGGTCCGGAGACACCGTCCGCAGCTTCAACAAAAAATTCATTTCGAGCGTTTAGTGCTGATTCTCAGCAGCTGCGTAAGCAACTGGTAATAGCCCAAGAGCATGCGCACACTTTCACTTATTTTACAGTGTTGCTGGAAGTCACCGGAGGAACAAATAGCAACATTTAGCAACATTTTTGTTGCCTTGTGTTTCTTCTTGTTTGTGAATTTAGGAACTGGAAGGCAAATAAATGTAAACTTACAGAACTTTTAATGTTTCTAGTAACTGGGAGAGAGCAACTTTTTTAGTTAGTGTTTCCACCGCGGTTAATAAACATGGATCAAGATGATAAAATAGCGGCAGCAACGGCGGCCTATATAGTGTTGTCGGCAAAAAAGAAAAAAAGAAAGCACAAATATTGGGTGAAACCCAGTCTCCGTGATAGAAGTGAATATGGTAGCATGCACCCACTCAATGTATTAAAAAGTTGCAGTATCTGTTTCCACCTCAGAAAACAATATGCTTCTGTTCCCTGTTGTTGCTAAATTTCTTTGAAGTTTACTGCCAAAACTGGAAACCAGCAACAATCGTAAACATGCAACAGTTGCTGCTGAAACAAGAAGGAACACTTAGGAACTTTGGGGAACTTCGGGAACCTTTGAGCAACAAGCAACAGAAACAACACAAAAGTTCCTTCATGTTCTCCGGTGGAAACGTAGCTTTAGGATTCGAATTTTTAAAAATATTTTAGGAGGTGAGGCAAAGGTCCAAGGGTGAAAATGCAAAACCATATTTTAAAAAATTTTAAAAGTGGGATCAAAAGGTCTTAATACGTGTATGGAAAATTAGTATTAGCTAACACTTTTACCAAAAATAAACCTAATAAACTAAACTAATGTTGAAAAAACTTATTTAAATTAAGGTTGTAGCTTCGCAAGACAGAACAAAAAATTGCAATAAATAACTAAGTTTCCAAAAATACGTTTATTTTTTTGTGTTCGCTCATTAGTACACTGGGTATTTTTTATAAATTTGGTTTAATCTTCGAGCATATACCTGCTGGAAACAGCCTTACCGCTCGACCGTGCGAACAAGCGTGCGAGAGGGAATAAAATGTTTACAACGTTCCTCACTCGATCTGCGTGGCTCACTGTTTGGTGGCAGGTATATTTCCCCGCTCTTTGTGCTGATTGCATACGGATACATACATCATTACATACCTCCTCCTTACCAACCAAAAGGCACGAAAGCGAGATAGAGATGTTGTAGACTTATTATTTTTTCTCTCGCACGCTTTAGCACGGCCAAGCGGTAAGGCCTTTTAAATAGGTAAATGCTTAAAGCGATTAATACAAAATATAAAAACAAGTTAAAAGAGTCCGGGTTTATCAAAAAAAATAACATATTTTGAAAAATCAATGGTAGCCTATGATTTTCCAATTTACTTAAAACTAATAAACACCTATTAAATTTAATTTATATTTTTATATATTTACAAAGGTCAAAAAATATTTTTATAATCAAAAAGCAACCTTTGGCACATAAAAAAAACAGTATTTAACTTAATATTTACTTTTAGACTAACCACACAAAACCGCCATACTTTAAAAGTAATGTAAACCATTTTTTACTTTAAAACGTCTATGTGGCCACTTTTTTGTGTATTTTTGCTACTACCAATCTGTAGAACTCAATTTAAATCGCTAGTCTTACACACACACCGTCTGGTGGCATAGACATTTCATTATATTTTAAAAATCCATTAATCCAATTTTTTTAAAAGATTTTTAGTGGTTTCACTATAGAAAGTCGAATTTAAGTATAAAATTACAACATCATATCATTATGGTACATTTATTTTTTCATGATCATGACTAATATTTTTTCAGTGTAGCTAGTATGATTTATAAAAAAGACAGCTTTACAAAAATACTATTAATATATTTATTCCAAAAAAGATTTTTAAATAAGCGTTTTAAAAATAATAATAAAAAAATGGTAAGATATCCCAGATAACGCCCACCCTTAGCGTGGCTTTTCATGCATACAGCCTATTGCGGCATATCGCGAATATTGAAAGCTTTTGAAAAAAGTGTTACGAGAAGTCAAAAAGTCGTCCTCTTTTTCAGGGGGTCAACCACCACCGCATAGCATGCACGTGTATCCCCATTTTAACTCGCAGACCAAACGGGCACTGAACGGAACCTTACGAGCGCACGCCCACGGCCACTTTGCTGGCTGACTGTTTAAGCCCTCGATATAAGAGCCAAAATCTAGTCGACCAGATGGGGGAAATCTCACCGAACGCTTGCGGTATCCAACAATACGCTGAACACCAGCCATCCACAATTCCTAAGGTTAGCGCGACTGTGTAGTGGTGGTATTCTCAGCACGGGTTGCGCGGGGCACGAGTGAGTTCCCATTTAGTTACTCGAAGGGTGTGCACCACTACACTTTATTCTGCACCCTTACACCCCCGAAATTTCGTAGTGCACTTTGTGATTTCTCCCGCAAGTGAACTGTTAACCGAATGATGTTGTGCTTCGATCTGCATGTGCTTAAATAAATAAAGTGAGACGACGACGTCGTCGACAGCTTACTGGGAATTTACAAGGACAAATTATTGCGTAAGTGTTTTACATAGAGATTTTGCGCGCACACCCTTACTGACATCACCGGCGAATTTAAAATATATTCATAAAATTTTTTTAGAATGTTTAGTAATTTTTTTTAATTACTTTTCGTAATGTGATATTATACCCCCTGTTTATTTTAAGTTTGTCTACAATTTGTTGTTTAAATGCCTGACCTAAATTATCTCCATAAATTTTAAGTTATATATAAATAGGTACACATTTTATCAGCATGTTTTGATGCAAAAAGCTTATGTAGGGTAGAGAAATTTAAAGTTAATTAAATACGAACCGTCGGAGATAATCCGCATCACAGGAAAGTGCTCATAACGGTGATTTCATCACATCCATCCGCGGGTATCGCGAGGGAAAACGCCGGAGATTGTGCGCTAAAACATTCAAAGACTTCGCGGTTCTTTGTACCCCGAGCAACCTGATAAGTTCCGAATTATCGCACCCGGATCGGCAGGACAGAGACAGAACATTTGCTGACATGGCGTCGTAACAGTGTTGTGGTAAGCTGCTGTCCTGTTTGGGGATTCAACCCTTTTCTTTTTTTTTTTATGGTGTCACTTTTTAACAAGGTAAACAAATGTGTTTTCTTATGTTTTCAGTAGTCACGCACGTTTTCGGCAACGTTCGGCGGTTAATTGCAGTGAAACAAGCGGCTAAATTCCTGCTGCAGGGTCGACGACTTGATTTACCCTGGCTTTAAAATCAACATATATTTGTAATAATCAATATATAAACCCCTCATCTCCTGCCCGCAGGATTTTCCTTTTTTTTTTTTTTTTTAACACCCACATTTTATTTTATCGTCATCACGCGAGGAAATTACGCGTTGTTAAATGTTAAAACGGTTAATTTAAGGTGCGAAGAAGGTGCAAACTTAGCTTTCGTCCGCAGTAGGCGGGGTGTTACACGGTCGGCCGGCACAATAAGTGAATAAATTTAAAGATGGCGTAGGGCTGTTCCATTCCTGCGTAGGGGTAGAGCAGTATCAAAATTGTGAGTTGTTTGTCGGAAATTTAATATTTCACTGTAACGCGAGGTGCTGTGTTTATATTAGTTGTTATTCAGGAAGCCACCGGCGGGACGGGGCGAGGGGAACTGTGATGTAGACACCGGAGTCTCAAGAACGATTCCGCTTTTCGTGTCTTGTTTCACAACCAACAGCCTGAACACCTGTGTGAATCAAGTCGTGAAGGCCTTGATTTTATTCGGGCGGTTTTAAACATAATAAGATGCTCATATTTTAATATTCTAAATCGCTTGTCTATTTTTTACGTAGGTATTTTATTTTTATTACTACCCATTATGTGTATAACCGTGCCTTACCTTGATTTTTTATAAAATTATACCCACAACACGTTTTTGTGACTTAACTGTAGGTAGTAGTTGTCAATGTAATACCTATGTTTTGTTTATTGTATTGTTTTCTATAATGTTTTTTGGTGGCAAGTCACATGCGCTTTGTTAAATTTATTATTTATCTTTATTGTGCGCATCTCGCCAAATTTAAAACCTTGATCTCTAATTATTATTCAGTAGTAGAATCTATAAATACCTACCTAGCAAAAAAAACTCAAAGTGTTTCTCTAATTTATATTGGATTAATGTACCTTTAGGGTCCAATAATTTTATTGTAGGCGTATTTATTAAATTTGTTGTTTACTTAATTAGTGGGCTGCTGTCTTGCTGAGAACATGGGTGGAGGTATTTTTATTATCTCCACACTGAGGAGTCACCTTAATATACCTACTTAACTATACTACCTACCTACATATTTCAATGATGCATTGTTTTTGGTTATTATTAGACTATTGTTTCTAGGTGGTACAAGCTTTAGGTGTACTGTTTGATAGTTTAAATATTTCCTTGGACAATCTGGTATAAATCTATTCGCTTTTTAACACCGTTTGTTTGGGGATATCCCACTTAAATTTTTAATTTTGACATTTCATACTATTTTTTGGTTGGTAAATCCATAATAAATGCTCCTGCTTATGAACAAACTAAGGTCTTAAAGGTATCGAATACCCAAAGCTTTACCAGCCATGAGCCTCTATTTAATTTTTTGTGCGGCAAATCTGGGAAATATTGGACTTTTACTAATTTCCATACATTTATTTATGCACTAATTTTTCCTGTTTATTTAGGTATTTCCATTTTATTTAAGAACCGAAGAAAAAAATTAGCAGCAACACAAGGAAAATAGATTATCATAAAATATTGTAGGTTGTATTTTTCAATTTTTCTATTTTTTCCTCTGGTTAGCTACCTATTTGTGTCATTTTATTCTTTGCAAAACACGCGAGTTTCGTTCAAATCGCCTGAAATACAGGGTCGATTTTAGGCATTTAATTCAATTTTGAAATTAGTTTTCAAATTGTGAGTCTCAAAAGTATAAGGATATTTTTGTTTTTTAATAAAACACCCATTTTTTGTGTGCTTTTTAAACTTATTTTTACATTCGAGCTCAGTAAGTGTAATTTTTATCCCAACAGGCTATAAAGATATAATTAATATTAACATAGTCTTGTCTTAGAATTGTGATTGATAGGCTTTTTTAAAGTTATTACCAATCCGATTGGGAACTTAAAAAATGTTTAAATCAATATGCGCTTGTAAGTCAAGTGTTTAAATATTGTTTTACAATGTTCTTACCAGTTTTCTGGTTTTAAAAATCGTTTGAAAATAAACATACAGGGTTTTTTATAGTTTATTTTGGATTTCTGGGAATATCAATTAAAAGAAATATTGTTTTTCCAGAATGTTATTATTTATATATTACTTTTAAAATTAAACTTTTTTTTTTGAGACATATGGAGCATGCACTCACAGTAACAAAAACATGAAACATTATAAAGGTTTACCTCTTTTATAAAACTGAATTGTTTTAGGTACTACAAAATAATTATTTTTATGAAATTATATAATTTCATAAAAATAATTATTTTATTATAGTAAGTACCTAAAACAATTCAATTCTTATAAAGAATTAAATCTTTTTTATGTCTTTTCATGTTTTTTTGTTACTACCATTGCGAGAGCAGACTAGCTCTCCATAATAATCTCTTAAAAAAAAAAGTATAATTTTTAAAATAATATATAAATATCTTTATTCTGGAGAAAAGCCAAATAATTTTTCTTTTTTAAACATACAGGGTGTCCTGATAAGGTCGTCCTCCGGCGATATCTCGAGAACCCATCGCATAGCTTTCGAAAATGATGGCAGGGCAAAAATCGATCTCGAGAATATGCTGGAAATTAGTTTCAAGTTTCTAATTCTACCGCTAGAGGGCGTAAAACTAAGAACAAAATTAAAAAAACACGGATAATTTAAAAATATGCCATATTAACTTATGTCGTTGATAGTTTTCTTATAAACTATGTAAAAATAAGGAAACTTTTTCTTTAAACGTTTTTCCTAACCTGTCAAATATAGGGGGGAAGGAGCGAATGTACCTACATTTGAAAAAATTGAATAACTTTGTTTCGATTAACCGATTTTGATAAACTAGGTTTCGTTTAAAAGCTTTTACCAGGGCTGAAGATAAAATATTGGTATAATAAATTTATTTTTTTGTTTTATTCCCAGAGACTGATTTTGTGTCAAAGTTATAAATTTTGTAATTATTTGAAAATTTAAATCCAATGGTATTATTATAACCCATTTAAAAGCATAAAAATTAAAGAAACTGGTGAAAATCGCATATCGATATCTATCAATTCTCAAGTTATTGCCGAAAACTGGGTAATACTCGTATCCTTTCCTATTTTAAGCTGTCAGATAAACAACGCGGCGTTTTTATCGAGAGTGCCGGGACGACAAAAATCACAGAAAACCGGGACGTCAAAAAATGACAACTGCATTATTTGTCAAACCTGAAAAATTTAAATTTAGTTCTTGTTTATCGCAGTTCATCGCTATTATTATTAGTAGTGGTGTTGTTAATGCTTATTAAGTAAATTTAAATTATCTCTTCTTCCACCACCGAGGCATACGATGATTTGCCGTTTATTTTGAAACTTTTTCAAATGCTTCTATTGGTGACGAGACAATATGCCATAAGACGGCATTTTAAGCATTATAAGTGTTTACGTTTATTAAACCTGTTTAAGAGGAACTGGAAATGTGCATCCTATTCCAGCACAATGAAGATACAATTAGCTGTAAAGCCTGTAGATAATAATCAGCTATTATTATCTACGATATTTTTTACGAATGCTGTTATTAAATTGATAATAAACGAATAATAAGGATATTATTGGTATTATTTAATATTCGCAAAGAAACAAATGGTTTTTGTTGTCATGACATTCTTGATAAAATGCCGCGTTGTTTATCTGACAGCTTAAAAATAGGAAAGGATACGAGTAATGCAGTTTTTCGCCAATAACTCGAGAAGTAATTAAGATATCGAATTGCGGTTTTCTACCAGTTTCTAATCCTTTATGCTGGCTTTAATGGGCTTATAATAATAGTTAATCGTATTTAAATTTTTTCAAAAAAAATGACAAAATTTATAACTTTGACGCAAATCAGTTTCTGGGGATAAAACAAAAATAAATTTATTATACCAATATTTTGCCTTAAGCCCTGTTCAAAGCTCTTTCAAACGAAACCTAGTTTATCAAAATCGGTTAAACCGAAACAAAGTTATTCAATTTTTTAAAATATACATTCGCTCCTCCCTTCCTCCCTATCTTGACAGGTTAGGGAAAACGCTTAAAAGTGAAAAGTTTCTTTATTTTACATAGTTTGTGAGAAAACTATCGAGGACATTAAGGTTATAATATATGGCATATTTTTAAATAATCCGTGTTTTTAATTTTCTTCTTAGTTTTACGCTTCATTGAAGAATTAAAAACTTGAAAATAATTTCCAGCATTTTTCTCGAGGCCGATTTTACTTATAAATATTTTTTTCGAAAGCTCTTAAGGATGAAGGGTTCTCGAGATATCGAAGGAGAACGACCGTATCAGGACACCCTGTATAGGTAAACATTTAAACATATTTTTATTTCCAGTTAAAAACTAAGATGGGAGAAAAATTAAACATACGTTTACAAATTTTTGCATTGTTTTGTCATCCTGTATGCTCTTGTGTATGTGTCCAGTAGGGTGGAGCGTCGGTTATAGGTGAAAATTTTAATTCATAAAAATAAAAATGCCTGAGGTTTGGAAAGTTGCAGTGTATAAAATAATGATTTTTTAGCTTTTTGTTTTGGTTTTTAGGCATTCCTTCCACCGCCACCATTTTTTTATTTTTTATTTTTTTGAAAATGGAGATGCCTGATATTGGAAAAAGTTTTACTTTAGCAATAGCCGATTTTTTGTTAGAAAACTTTTCGGACACCCCTTCACTACCACCATTAGTGTTTTGAAAAGTACAATTTTTTTACAAGTAAACGATAATTTAAGGTCGAAAGGATAAGTGCTTTTAATTTTTAATGTTTTTTCTTAAGTTTTTAGTATCTGAAGTTAACTTTTACTTACCAAGTGTTCCTATAAGTTTTCTTAAAATAAGTACTTTGTCATCATTACTTTTTTTTCTTTTTTGCTCTTATTTTAGCCACTTTATTTTAAAATATACTACACTTAAAACTATGAATATTAATATCAGTAGACATAGAAACCTCAAGATTTGGCGCGTTTTGATAATCAGGACTCATTTTTGATTACCTACTAATTTTTCACAAATTCTAAAAAACACCAATTCCTGACCTTTAAAAATGTTTTTTGCATTAAATGTAAATATTAATGTTTAATAGCAAAATTGATCAGACCAATTTTTTCCACCGCCACATGTGCGTCTTATGAAACAAATAATAAAAAAAATGGTGGGGGCGGTAGAAGCACTTTACAAATTTCTTTTTTGTTATTTATGAAAATATTTTGCTATGAACTTGGGTTGGGTATGTACATGAGCTAAAAACAAACAAGAACAAACATTCGTTCTTGTTCACCTTTGTTTGTATGTGTTCTTTGTTTATTGTTCGAGTAATTTTGTCTACATAGCGCAATTAAATATTTGTTCACTCTTGTTTGACCAGTTGGAAAGTTATGGATGACGACAAAACAAAATTTATTTTTCTTGGGTATGTACACATCGAAAA
This sequence comes from Listronotus oregonensis, assembly GCA_019359885.1. Lineage (NCBI taxonomy): Eukaryota > Metazoa > Arthropoda > Insecta > Coleoptera > Curculionidae > Listronotus > Listronotus oregonensis. The sequence goes on from JAHBCN010001559.1 coordinate 13,512, forward strand.
TAAACAAAAACAAACATTCGTTCTTGTTCACTTTCTTTGTATGTGTTTTTTGTTTGTTGTTCGCTTTTTCTGTCTACATAGCGTAACCAAATGTTTGTTTACTCTTGTTCGACTAGTTGGAATAGATAATATGGATGACCATAAACACAAAAATCTCTTGATGTACCGACGTCCACTGGAACATGTGGTGAACAAGAACAAACAAACGTTTGTTCGCCGTTTTAACTGTCTACTCTGGAAGAAAAACGTTAGTTCGCTGATGTTTGTTCTGTTTGTTTTTTCGGTGTGTACATAAATTTTTATACCGTCGTCTACTGAACAGGTATGAACAAGAACAAACAAACGTTTGTTCGCGTTTTTACTGTCTGCACTAAAGAAAACGTTTGTTCGCTGGATGTTTGTTTTTGTTTGTTTTTTCGGTGTGTACATTTTTATACAACTTTCTGTATGTCGCGCGTAGTGCCATAGTCAAGTTTGACATTTTTATTTGCATATTATATAAGTAAACCTCTGTTTAACGCTAGTCACCGAATATCGGTCAAATTGTTCGTGTTTTTTGTTAGAATTCGTACAATTAATTTTTATTGATGATCATGATTGCTGGTTGGCACAGAAGCATTCCTACCAAATATCCCAAATAACATAAGAAACACCTCGAAAAATACATAACTTAAACTACACTGACGTATAGATTTTCAAAATTAATTTTAAAAATATACCAATATGTAATAAACCTATTATTATAAAATAAATATAAAATAAAATTGGAGAATTAAATAACAACATAAAATTGCAATTCCAAGCATAAAAAACGATAAGGATTTAAATAATAAATTAAAATTGTTTATTTTCCTCAATTAATTATTTAAATTTTTATTTACCAATTTCATATTTATTTTAAATAACTAAATAAAACAAGAAACTATTGAATTGTTAAACACCTTAAATTATTATTTTATAAATATTTTCCCAATAATACTGAAAAAACCGAAATTCTAACCAATCCATCTTTTTGATGTTTTTAATTTGTAAGATAGCAGATGATAGATAAGTATTTTTTCTCTCCTACAGTAACGGCTGGCGATAAAAATCTAAGAGGGTCTCCAAAGTTTATTTGAGCAAAACTGAAAGATCATACAGGGTATTTCAAACAGACTCTTACCATTGAGATCTCGGAAACGGTAAAAGATACGAAGAAGTTTAAATTCAAACAAAGTTCGCGTATTTATAGCCTCATAATACACTGTTAAAAAATTGAAGTTATCTTTTGTACTTTCGGAACTTATCACGAAAACTGAACTGAATTATCACGAAAAATTTATTACATTTAATATTTATTTAACAAATACCGAACGCCCTCATAAGAAATCATGTGCGTTCCTTGTCTAACTCATTGTCTCTTATGGAAAATATGTTTGTTTAAACAGAAAAATATCAAGTGTTATATCATTGTAATTGGGATTAATACTATCAAAAATGCAATAAACAATCAAAGGCCATATTTAAAAAAATAAAGTTAATGATGGTTTAGCGAAAACGAAAATGTCGTAAGAAATTTTTTTGACTTCCAATAGATAGCGTAAAAGTTCTATTAGACAGTATTTTAAGGTTTTTTTCACCTTCCAAAATAAGCTCGTAAAAAACGAATATCGCAAATTTAGTTTTTCCGTCATATTTCCAAAAGTAGAGAAGATTTTCTTGTATTCTTACTGTTTGAGATCTCAATGGGTGAGAGTTGAATTTAAAACATCTTGCATATGTAAAAAAAATCACAAAGTGTAAAAATTATTTTTTTAACAATGTTTTTCTGTGTTTTTTGTCTTCCAAAAGTTTTGGTCCAGTTTTTGCTTTATGTTGGTTTTTCTTAAAACCGTTTTTCAATTATAGTTGCGAATTAATAAGCAATTGTAAAGGTTGTATATTTAAAACCTATTAAATTTTAATAACTATAAAAAAACTGACACTAATATTACTGTCTTCGTGTCATTTGAAAAGTTTTAACATAGTGAACATTTTTTAATAACCTTAATACAAAGGTGATGCTTGATGTTTGGCATGCACCGAGGCATGGACTTAACTGTTAATTTGTATTCAATATTAAAAAATAATTTTAACACCTTAAATGTTCTTGTCATTTTTATTGTAGAAAAATCTTTAGTATTTTTTTGCATTTTTATCTGTTATTTTTATTTTAAAACGAAACGAGATTAAATTACGAAATTCAAAGGTGATGCCTGACGTTTGGCATTCACTTAAGTATTAATTTGTATTCTAATATTAAAAAACCTTATTTTGTTTTTTTTTGCATTTTTATTTGTATTTTTTTTTTAAACGAATAGTTTTGCAGGATTTAACCCAAAAACTTATTAATTTATTGTTCATAATGATTGTTGTGAAGTTTAAAATTAGACTGCAATCGTCTAAATCTAAAACCAAGCTTAAAACATTTTCTAAGGATTTAAAGACTAGGTCAGCTTAGTTTCAATTCTAAAGAAGGCTTTTTGTACCAATAAAAATTTAAAATGTGTTAAATTTCGGGAACACTAAAATTTATTTGCTATTTTTTTTTTCTAAAAACCGAAAGTTTTAATTTACATAGCATCTAGACCGGGCTGAAAAATTTCAGGGCTCTGATATCAAAATTAAGACTTATTTTGCTAGATCGATTGAGTTAGTTATTAGGTTATGATTTAAATTTGCATAAGGTATTTCTAAATGGTTTGTTTGTTCAAGTAATTTTAATCCACGGTAAATATACATGTTTAATTTTACAAATTTAAATAACAAGTTACTTTGAAAATCTGTTCTTACTTACTGTTTCCTTTTCTTAGCAATTAAAAGGGTGTTTTTCTTATTGTTGATAGATCTTATGTTGTTTATTTGGATGTTTGTTTTTTAATTAAGATTAAATAATAAACAAATTAAAATACTAATTTGGGAAAGAAGTACAAAATGCTACAAATTCAAGAGTAAATAATATGAGCCTTATCAAGCTGACAGTGGATATCAGCAGCAATAAAAAAATATTGCTTTTTTGTTGCTAATATGTTGCGAGATGATTTTGTTGCTCAAATCGATCTTCGGAAATCATCATCTGTGCTAGCTTATGTTAAGATAGCAGAAAAAATGGCTCAATATAGGATAATCGGTTAAAGAAGTATCGAGAAATTTGTTGCTGTAGGATGTCACTAAAAAAATTATAAAATGAAAATCAAATTTTAAATAAATTTTTTTGTTTTATAGTGAGTACCAAACTAACTAGTCAATTCTGATTTTCCTGGACTATTTGATAAATAAATAATGTTGTTGCTGTTCATAGCAACGCCTATTTAGGTGTATAGAGTCAGAACCCAAATAGCAGAACTGACGAGAACTAATCCGATCTTGGTTGCCATTTTTTTGATAACTCTATAGGTACACCTAACAAGCATTTCTATTTTCTATGAACAGCAAAAATGTATTCCCATTATAGTCCAGAAAATCAAGAACAATTATTTAAAAAAATATTTTTATTTTTGGTTTTTTTTTTTCAGTGACGTCCTACAGCAACAAATTTCTCGATACTTGTTTAATCGATTATGACAATTTCCGGAGATCGGTTTGAGCAACAAAATCGTCTTTGGCAACTGATTAGCAACAAATTTCGGTGCTTTTTTCGAGTTTCGCCTATTTTACACTGCCAACTTTATATAGATAATACCGAGTTATATGCAGTGCACCCAGATTGTGGGAAAATTCTCCTTCCACGCAACACGCTAGCGACGCACACAATGTAAGCGGTGCGTATCGGTGTGGTCGGTACAGGAGGTGCCGGAGCGATACCCAAGTTTTCCAGAGCTAAGGAGAAGTTTCTCCTACCACGCGACACGGGAGAGGTAACGCACACAACCGCTTGTCTACGTCCAACGTTACTTCCTCCGCGCACGAGTGGTAGGAGAAAACTTTTCCTTAATGTGAACAAGACTTCGGCACGCTTGGCTCCTTCTTCTGATCACTTTACCCTTTTTTATTTAAAGCGATATCGCTTAAAAGCAATGGTTTCTTACTTTTTTTTAGGTTACGTAGTGAAATTTGGAATTATTATAACAATATATTTAGGTAGATAGCTGCTAACAACCCCGTAATTGTTTGTGTGGAACTAATAACATTTAGTTATATAAATATAAATTTTTCTATGAGGCCCAAATAAAAAATTGGCCTTAAATTTGCCGACCCTAAAATCTCCGCCTAGGCCCCAAAAGCATGCTCAGCCTGCTGGAAAATTCGCCACTGGTGCGCGGACCACTTTTTTCTGACGCCATTCGCCTATTTTCGAAAAAAAGAACTTGTCCTTAATGCCTTGGCACTTCAAAAGATCAGACAGCACCGAGGTTAAATCGTTGACTTCCCCGTGACCCGACTTCTATCTTTATTCGGGTAAACTTTCACAAAATTTTTTTTAAAATTTAAAAATTTTTTGTCGTAGTTTCTTGATGCATAAAATAGTACACCGTAGCAATTTGTTCAAATTTTGCCATTCTACAATTTTGGGGGTAAACAAAAACATCTAAACTTTTAAAGCCTTAACCAAATAGTGTTTTTGAAATTTCTTTATTATTACTATTTCAATTTCTGTATACAGTTATCTTTGAGAACAGAGCTCATTACAGTTTTTTATAAAATGCCAAGAAAAGGACCTTTAAAATAATTATTTCATCCTTGAAATTGATAACCGACTCCGCATATTGTCTCCAACAGCTCATATCTAGGCGTTCTTATTGTATTTAATTTGGTTAGTCTCGTAACCTTGAAACTAGAGTTTGCACACTTAACCGCAAATAAAAAAACATCCATCCATCTTTTTAGGGTATGTCTCTGATATATGCATTTATTTTTTTTTAAAAATTTTTAAAAACCTAAAAATAAAAATAAAAAAAAACGAAAAGGATTTATTATTTATGCAGTATTTAAAATTTTCTAATTAAAAAAGGGCACAAGAAGCATCATTAATTGAGTCACTAAGTTGTATATTTTTAGCCAACAAGCAATTGTTTAAATTGTCTATGTTTTTACAGGGTTACCATAAAAGACTACTATTTTATATTGTAATAAATTTATACAGTGTTATCAGCCAAATGGAAAAATTGAATAATAAATAAAAGGGGGGTTTCCAAAAAAACTGGACAGTGTACTATTTTTTTCGTTTTTTGTAAATCTTTTATAAGGCTGAACCCTGTAATAGTGGCCAAATAATTTCTTTTTAAATGCAACGCCCTGTATAAAAAAGGGGGAAAAGTCAGTACTTTTTTTTATACAAGGTTTTCCCAAAAGTAATGAACACAGAGCAACAGCAGATTTTTTTAGGTCAAAATAATGCAATTTCCCTAAACTTGCCTTATCCCAAAGTTGAAAATTTAACTAAGATACGGGGTGTCAAACTTTTAATTTTGTTTTCGTTTTTTGTAATAAGTTTTTTCAATTAAAAATGAAAAAAGGGGGTTTAATTGGGGGAAATTTCTTGGGGGTTGCTAAGGGGGCCCCCTACCCCACTTGTTTTGGAGGGCATAATTTTTTAAAACCCCTTAGAAATATTAACCTGTTTATTAAAAAATTAAGTTACTATTTTTTGCTCGGGCTTTAAAAAATGTATATCTCATTTAAGTCCTGGGAGCAACTTTTTCCCGAGAAAAAACACTTTAAAGGACCCGCAGTTTTTTTATGAAAAATTTAATTTCCCCCGGGCCAAAAAAGTTTTCCCAAACTTTAAGGATTGGGGTTTTGGAAAATTTGAGGGTGATTTTGGAGGGTCGGGGGGGTTTTTGGGTTTTCTGCCGTAAAGATTTTGATCAGCGTGTTGAAAACTATTACTTTGCAAAGTTTAAAAAAAATTCCGAAACCCTTTTTCCAAAAGGGAAAATTTGGGGGTCCAAATCTTTTTCTTAAAAAGTGGGTAGGGCTTAAATGGGTCTTACAACTTAAAAACAATGGGAATGCTGGCCCCTTTCTGCAACATCAAAAGCAAGGCCCCCTTTGAATTTCTTATTTAAAAAAAAATTAATTTTACCTACGAAAAAAATTGGGAAAACAAAATTAAAAGTTTGACACCCCGTATTTTAGTTATTATCAACTTTGGGGTAAGGCAAGTTTACGTAACCAGATTTTTGGGCCCAAAATCTCCTTTGTTCTTGTATTACTTACTTTTGGGACACCCTGTATATTATTATGTTTAATGGCCTTTGGATTTTACAAACTTCGGTCAGTGATATTTTAAATATTTGTTTGTTGAAAATGTTTAAAAACAAATTACGTTCCTTTTTTTTCAAAAATAATTCGTAAGAAGGCTGTAACTTTTAAAATTTCATTTAGGGGGTCTATCATGTCTTATTTTAAAGCTTAAACCTTAAGTTTAAACAAGCCTCTGTGGGACTTTCTACGTTGAATAGAAGCCAAGTTATGATAAAAAGTTAGGAAAAATCCTTATTTTGCAATATTTTGAAAACGCAATTTTGTTTCTTTTTTAAAGGAACAAAAGAATCTGAGAACATTTTTCTAACTTCAATACTTTATTAGCTATAGTGTATTAAACAATTAAATAGTTTATAACAATTTTCTGACCATACTTCCGGAAAAGCGAAGTTCAGATTCGGATTCGCAGGAAAAAACAACTACTGTTCTCGTGCACCTTGTTTTAAATAGTAAGATATAGGTCCCAACACAAAACCTGCCCAAGAGCCTCCATAGTCCTAAATCCGGCTCTGTTTGGGATTTTATTTAACATATTATTCGAGTAGGCGCCTGTCAGAAATCTAGGATAAAATTCATTTTCGTAAAAAGTCATTTTTCTAATAAATTATTGCGTTTTGACACATAATTAAATGTTTAGTTTTAATCCTTAAGGTTATTTAGTTTATCAAAAGTTTTTTCGTAGAAACATACATAAAAGTAACTTCATAAAAATAATGCGTGCAAATTTACATCGAGAGACATCCACAATCTTTTAATGAGTGACGAGGCAAATTATTAATTAAATGGCATGGTTTATAAACAGTATTTTAGATATTAGTCACACGAAAATCTTTAAGAAATCATTACAATCTCCATAGTCCAGAAGTTATTATTGGGTGTGCGGTAGGATTATTTGGCATTATTCGTTCCTTTTTTTTTTTTAATATAAAATAACCGTCTTCTAACAGTGACGTCTGTGCGTTACGTAAATATGCTAAAGACGTTTTTTTTTATGATTTGGACAAAACGGGATTACAAAAATGCATTAATATTCCAGCAAGATGGGGCAATAGCACCGCTAGAGTTTGCGAGAAGTGTTTAATGTGCGATGCATTGCACGATTTGGGAATTTGAATTGGCCATCGAGGTCCCCAGACTTAACTGCACCAGACTTTTTCTGTTGTGGCTTTTTAAAGGCAAATGTTTTTGCAACTTGTCTAGAAAATATCCAAGAACTTAAAATCCATATTGCTTGTAAAATTCCGGCGAATAGATCCACTTTTGATTCATCGTCTCCATGAATAATTCCTTGACATATCTTGAAAGTGTATTGAAGCTGATGCCGGTCAGACAAAATTTTTTAAACTTTAGGTTAAGTAGTATGTTACAGTAAATCTAAAAGAATAGATTGTAATTAAGTGTAATAAAATGTTTGTTTTATTAAATTTTCAGAATTTTGTCGAGCTATTAAAATTGGTAGTCTTTTACGGGAAACTCTGTATAAGAATAGCAGTTAATTTGTTCAAAAATATATTTATTTTTGAGTAAGAAAGTAGCATATTAAAATATTTTTATAACCTAAACGCTTTTATGTACACTATTTTTTTTAATTTACGACAGCCCACAAAGGATTGTATAAAGCCTAAGTACTATGCTATTGCCCCGGGTTTTAAAATGTTTAATCCATTTTCCCCGGCTGAATCAACGTTGTCCAAGTACCAAAATATGCAGTCACTGCATTTCACGGAACCATTTAGACAACGCGGTTGTGCCATCACGGACATTATACAAATAACTACTAAGTAACCTTGAACTACCTCCCAATAACGTCTGAGGAGTAATGTTATCCGGGCGGGGCTTCCCGTTTAACGTTGATTTCGCATCACACCCAACGACAACCGATGTTCACTTGCGGTCATCCTACAGTTACTAATCGTACTCAGCGTTGCTTTACTTCTCTGATCTCACTGGGAAATTATTCATTTTATTTTAAAGATCTTTATGTGATTTAATTATAACCCAGACAGTTTACAATACCTTTGTTATATAACAGGGGCCCATGATGGCTCAGTGAAACTGTCCCAGTACATAGGCAATGGCGAGGTCCTTTTCGATTTACATAAACAGCGATTTTATTAAGTGTAACCTTTTTCCCTACTTTTGTACATATTTGGTTTTTTATTTTTTTATTCCTAGTGAATGTCGCAGAAAATCACGAAAGAATTGTTTCAGCGTAAATGCCGTTTTTTTAATTAAAATAGGTTTTATTAAAATCTTTTCTTTTATAATTTTTTTTAAAGAAAAACATTCGTTAACAACTTCTTCCAAATATATTGGAAAACCAGGCTCCTAAGTCTAATTTAAAAATTCCACAAGCAGCTGTGGTTGCTTGTGTGTCAGTTAAACGTCTTGAATGTATATCGTTTGTTAAGTAAAATATCAAATAAGTATACTGCTGACATCAAACGTTAGTAAAATATAGTAAAATATATTCTAACCTAAACTAACAAATAAAAAAAAAATAAAACTCAAAATAATCAACATTACAGAGTAAACAAATTTTATGCATTGATTGCTTTAAACTTTTATTTTTAGTGTTATTATATAATTAAAGAAAAATGTGGTTTTAAAGAAAGTTTTTTTTTGTTGGATGTTTTAAAACGCTTCTTGGATTAAATATCAATTGGTTTTAAATTAAAATATATTTTGAATGTTAAGTGTCTAGTGTTCAATCTTATTTTTAAATATATCTATGAACTTTGAGTACATTAGCAATTTTAAAATAACAAAAAAACAAGGTATTGCGATATAATTAAATTTTTGACCCCTTTTTTTATCACACGGTGTTTTCTAATTGCCATTTGACCAGCCCTCGTCGAACTCGTCACAATTTAAGACCCCCTCCCCTCAAGTGTGACGGCACATTTTAAAAATTTTACACCCAAAAATAATCAAAACAGTAATTCCACAATGTTTTTATATTTTTATTAAAAATATTTTTTATGAGAATTAACATCAAATCAAATATTTTAAATAAGTGACAAATTAAAAAAAAAAGGATTCTTAAGTTTTTCGTTTGCATTTAGGTTTTGCGTTTAAATAATTTAGATTTTTACAAGCTGATCACCCCCCTATACCCCTTGTCACCCGATGTCACAATCCTCTACACCCGTCCCCCTCCTCCCTTAGGGTGTGACATAATTTATGGATGGTACCCAATGTGATTGGCTATATCGGAGATTTAAAGAATACTTAACGCTTAGGGTTCCTTATAAATATTGGTGCAAACGGCCATAAAATACTTAAGAAAGTAATTCCTTAAGTGTTTTTATGAAAAGAAGTTCATATTAACATATTTTATGTCAAAAAAGTCCCTTTTCCAAAATACAGGGTGTTTTATTTTTGGTTTGTTGTAATTATTTGAAAATTGAAATGTTTTATTTTTTTTAAAACTATAATGTTTAGACTGTCTTTTAGATTTAAAATGCAAATAATTATGGGTTATTATGATTGATCCATTATACTAATTATGCTTAAAATAAGCTATGTGTGCGTTCTAATATAAATTTATTTTTCATACAGTTTTAGTAAAATACCCGTTTTTCGCCCAAACAGAGCTGCAACTAAAAAAATACCAAGATTTTATGTTAGGTATTGAATAGGGATTATAAATAAGACAAACAAATAAAAAAATATTAGTGGCGTGGGTATATTTTAAAAAATATTATACTAGTGCCTATGCGCACGCCTCTGCTAAAGCGATTACATTTTATATACACTAAATATACCCCTTTAATACTGTAACTTAAGTTTGTCGCGAGCCCTTTAATTTTCCAATAATTACGAAAAACCGGAAAAAAATTCAACACCATGTACGGTGTCTGGATTTTAAAAATTACTTAAAATAAAACAATTTCCATCTAAATCCTTAAATTTTACAATATCGCCTAGAAATTAAAATGAGTATGATTATTATTAAAAATTAAAGTTGTGGTATTTTTATTTGTGTCCTTATTTCAATTAATTTTGGAGAAGTAAATTAACTTAAATTTTTGACCCCCCCCCCTTCATTTTATTCTGGCGGCGGCCCTGACCCTGTATATTTAAAAAAAAATATATATTAATACATTTTTTCATAAAAACACTTGATGAATCACCCTTTTTATTATTTTGGATTACTTAGGAAACACTCTGTATATGGTATTAAACCATTTTACATATTTTAGCTAAAAGTCCCATTATTGGATTATCTAAAACGTATGTAGTCAGGTATTAAAGTTAAAAACATTTTAACAATCTTAGGTTATATAATCGAATTACTCTTAGGTTTATAGTAATTGGTTTTTAATTATTTTTCTTATCAGTGTTGTTTTATTTTAATCAGAAACAATAGTCCAATAATATGCCCAATAACAATCACGTATTATTTAAATTTGGGCAATTTTAAATTTAAAAATGTTCGTCAAGCAAACTCGAAAAATGTAATACTTAACATAAATCAAAATGAACAAAAATATTTTTTACATTTTTATTAAACTTAATCATACCACAAGCACTTATGTAAAATGAGGGCCAAGTTCATATCCAAAAATTTCGGCCTCTGTAGTACTGAGATCTAAAATTAGACCAAGTTCTTTTTTGACTTGGCAAGTTTTTACTGATATATCTGTATTAATGAATGATATTTTTTATTAATACAAACAGTTGTTTTTATTACTACAGAGATATTAGTAAAAAACTTGCCAAGTCAAAAAGCACTTTGATTGAGTAAAAAATCTGCAATTTTCAGAATTTTTCTCTACTTGTGTCCTAAAACCTACCTAAACACCAAATTTCAAGTTTCTACTCCCTCGGGAAATACCCCATAATTTTGATCAGTCAATGAGTGAGTGGAGTGGATCATTCAGTAAGTTAGTAGTAAAATGGGCGATTTTCAAAATCAAATAACTTAGAAACCACTTGACATAACTTTCTCCATTTTTTCACAGCTAATAACAACGCTTATGTGAATTTACATACCAAATCTTATAGCTTTATGTGGTACGATGACGAAGTTATGGTAGGGGAATACACTAAAACCTTTCTTGTAAATTTCACACTACGCGCGTCAGGCCGTAACTTGGCACACTATCGTGCGCCTAAATATGTTAGTGATATCTTATTTACTAAATTATTAAAATAACATTTTATTTTAATAATTTAGTAAATAAGATATCACCGGCATTAATGACTGACGCCATTAATGCCGGCAGAATTGTTGCCATTTATGGATTGGAACACCAGGAAGTATGTTTTAACTATACTCCAACACTATCTACATTGGGGAAGTAGAAATACAGTAACAAAGGCCAAAAATTACTTAACAATAATAAAATTTTTAAACCATTTTTGTATTGATATACATCATAAAAAATCATTTAATATATATCGGATATATATCATGATATATCGTCCCTATCAAGTCGAAGGGGCGTATCTCAAAAAATAAGGTTTTTGAGATAAGACTGGAAAACACATTGATTTTAGGTCTATTTTTTTATGGCACAAGGGCGTATCTCTTAGTATGTAAATAAAGAAAATGGGTCTTGGCTTATCTCAAAATGATAAATTTTAAAATACGACAAACTGGCGGATCTCGACTTACGTCCCTTTGTCGCATACTGCATTGAAAAGCCTAAGATACGCCCAGTTTCTCTTATTTTAATTAAACCATGCGGTGCTTGGAACAAATGATCATGGTTCTAGACGATTAAAGGGTAATTATTATTTTTTACCAAATGGTGATTCACAAGTTTCAGTGTGCAAAACAATGTTTCTAAACACACTGAGTGCAGCGAAAAATTTATACGCAATTCCTTGGGCAAGTTAAAAGATGGAATTGTTGAACCCGAAAAACGATCAACGCATTAGAAAACTTATAAGGGAGCATAAAAAAAAATTTCCGTGTATGAAGTCGCATTACCGCAGGAAAAAAAACGTCACGTGAGTATTTGCACCCAGACCTGACAGTAAAAACGATGTAATATGCTAAGCATTCTACCTTGATGTTTTTCGAGGACTCCGCTTATCTTTTTATCATCCTAAAAAGGATCATCAGTGCGAATTGTGTTTACGTACAGACAAGCGGATCCTAACAAAAAACGAACTGGAAGAATCTTAACATATACTTGAAAAAGAAAAAGTTCGTGAAAAAAAAACAACGGAAGAAAAATGATTCTAATCCATTAGAAACTTGGGATGTATTTGATCTGCAGCAAGTTATTTTTTTTTGCTGATCAGGAACGAAAGTAAATTATTTTATCGACGCAGGTTAGCAACTTATAATTTGACGGTATATAACATTAGGCCTAAGGAGTTTCATTTTTATTGTGGCATGAGGTTTAAAGTAAGAGGGGTGCAAATAAAATCGCTACCTGTTTATTTAAATACTTGAATTTTCTTGACGATAAAGGCATTAAAAATGTTAGATACTTTATTTTTAGACGGCTGCAGTGGTTAGAAAAAAAAATCTATTTTAATAGCTATGTTCTTGCATGTAGTTTCTCCGTTTCTTTTCTAAACCATATCAAGGTCAAAATAAAGGGTATTCTGTGCAATTGATAATGCAAGATGGGTGATTTATTTTGACCATCCCAGTTAGCACCAATTTAAAAAGTTGCTAGAAGAAATAATCCTTACATGATGATTACTATGACAAATTTATTTTTTTATGTTAAGAATAAAGCTTTAAGGGCTTTAAAGTATGTACTTGCGGTTTTTCATAGCAAACATTATTTTAGTTTTTGTTTGTTTCTTTTAGAGTTATTGGTTTTATCCAAAAATATATATTTTTCGTATGTATAATTTAATATACTTTTCTTATTTTATTAAGAAGAAAGTTTAAGTTATCTAAAGAACTATACTTATGTTTTTTGTAGGGCGTAAGTATACATTTTTATTTACATAGAAAATTCCAGTATATAACAAATGGGCGTATCTCTTTCAAGGGATGATTTTTACCCTGGTATATAGGTCGCAAATGTGTTTAACTTATAATTTAAATTCTATGAGTACATGTATTACTTTATATAAAGTGTGTTTAATTTAACAAAGCTTTATTTATTTATTTCACAGGTTTAAAACTAAAATTTTATTTCAAAGTCAATTTTCTCAATACCTAATATTTTGAGATACGCCCCTTCGACTTGATAGGGACGATATATCCATTGATATATATCCTCGAACCCTGATTTAAAAGAGGTTTTTCGTCATTGTTGGATTATGAGACGGGAGACAATTAAGTGGCCGCACAGCTCTCCTGATTTATCATCCCTGGATTAATTTTTGTGGGGATGCTTGAAAATTAAAATGTACTTTAAAAAGCCAAATAATTTAAAAGAAATGTTTCCTTACTAATTATCATTAACTTGAAAGAAACTTATACCGCCTGAAGTTATTAAAAATGTTCAAAAATAATTTATCGTCATCTTGGCTGCTGCTAAGCTGCCCAGATTGCTCAATCTGATAATTTAATTTAGTTGTTCTAATTAATCTTAAAATTAGTATTTTTAACTTTCAAAAGTGTTTTCTTTAGTTTTTTTTTAATTAAAACTATCATATCATATGTAAAAAGAATGTGTTTCTTCACACTCCGTAATAAATAATAGAGGTTGCCAAATAAATCATTCTGTATATTGATATTGATAAGTTACCTAGTCAGTGCTCCCCTAGAGGGCGCTCTTTTGCGCGTTGTTGCCAGATTAAAACTTTAGTTGGCAAATATCTTTACCGGGAAAGCAATTGTACTGAATGCTTTATATGGTTATCAAACGATTTTTATGTAAATTATACCGTCTGGGTTTTTAAGGTTAAAACTCGTACCTTTTCTAAAACACTAGAAAAAACAAAAGTACTACCTATTTGGAAACAGTGTGGTATAGTAATTTTGACTGCCATGCCATTGTTTTAACATTTTTAATGAAGAAACGTTTACATTGGAGAACAGCATCCCTTTAACTACTGTGTGATTTGTTTTTATACTTTTTCCTACGAGCGTGCGGAAAAGTCCACTTTTCCGCAAGTATTTGAGTGCGCAAATATGCACTACTACTCTAAAATCTTACAGGTAAGCATAAGCAAGATTTATATGTATTTTAGTAATTGTAGGCTATTTCATGCAATATACGAAGCCATTGCAAGTTTTAGTTTATTCTCTTTTTGTTTGTTACTTCGCAATTTTCAATATTTTAACTAAAACAAAAAAAAACATTTTTTTTAAATTTCCCTGTATAATAATAATAAATGATTATGACAAGTCAAGCAACAATATGTAATCTTGGTGATTTTAACACATGTCAGATTTTTTCTTCGTTTCCATATGAACAAGCAATTGCACAAATGGATTTCAATACAAACAAGCATTTTTAATGAAAAGGCGTCATAGTATCTTTTTTTAATTAAATAAAAATCCGACAAAAATAATTATTTAAAATGAGTAGTTCCGATGAGGAGCTACCAGATTCTATCCTGGATGCAGCAAGTTTGAATTTATTACCAGCAAAATCTCGTGAAAAATATGAGAATCAATATAGTCATTTCGAAAACTGGTGCTCCAGCAAGGGGACAAAAAGTATTAAAGAAGAAGTGTTCTTGGCCTATTTTGCGGATTTGCAAAAAACATGTAAACCTAATACTTTATGGAGTAGGTAAAATGCCTTCAGAAATTGCTGCATACCTAAAATTAAAAAATCCAGAAGATTACACTGGACATAGTTTTCGTCGATCCTCTGCGACTATGTTAGCGGATTCTGGAGAAGGAATTACCAATGTCAAGCGACTTGGGGGCTGGAAATCAACGGCTGTAGCAGAGAGCTACATTGATGAATCCACAAATCAGAAAAAGGATATGTCGAATAAAATATTGACCATGAACAACTCCCCTCCTGAGCTAAGTCAACCTTCATCAAGCCGTACAATAAGCGCTTCAATAAGCCACCCGCTAAATGAAATTACAGGTTCTGCAATTAATTTACAATATGCTAATAACTGTTCTTTTGTTGTAAATGTTATCAACAAATAATTTCCATTTATAAATATGTTGTAGTAGTTCTTTCAGATTAAACATAATTTAAAAAATAATCATTGCTTTAATATTGGTATTATCTGACGCTCGTAGGAAAAATTTTGTTCTAACGCTTGCGCAAAGTGACTTTTCCGCACTTGACTGCTTGCCCGAACTCCGCTTCGCGTCGTTCGGGCAACGGCAGTCGCGTGCGGAAAAGTATCACTTTGCGCACTTGTTAGGAAAATAACTATTAAATATATTTGTATTAAAAATCAGCACTATGCACACGCACAGTAGGATGAACTTTAGTCATGGTCATAAACCTTGATTTACAACGAAGCTAATTATTATTAAAAAATTGTAAACTCTAGTGGGTTTACCACCCGATGTAGTTAAACAGAAATGGGTTTATTTTAAAGTGTATTTTGTTGAAAAGATTCTATTTATGATTTTGTTTTAATACGAATACCGCTAAAGCGAGAATTACTAGTTTCGAATTACCCATGACCATGGGTTATTATCGAGGTTAATTCTTTTATTACAAATATTCATTGTTTTTTTTGTAATTTATATTCTACATATAATTTATCTTAGTAATTGTTTTGTAATTTATGTTTTTTCATCCTTTGATTATATCATACTAATGTTTGGTTTTTATCTTGATATTCATTTAGAAGAGGAAAATAGATACTTTAATTTGGATAAAGATCCTTTAAGATTTTTGTAGTTCTTTGCATTTTAGGGTGTCTTAGATCACAAAAAAATATAAACGTATTTTCGCGAAGTACCAAAGAATGACAGTATTAACGCGGCAGTTATTATAGTACATGAAAACTATTTTTAAAACTTTGTGATACTCCCTGTATAATATCAAATCTTATTTTTTATTATACCCAATAATACTTATTTACTACTATTTTTTTTCCTCAATTTTAAAATTAAAAAATTTAATAATTTCTTTAATTTTAAATTTCAAATTATCCAAAGGCGCTATTTATGAAATTCGAAAGAAATAATTGTAGATAAATAAGTACTGCATGTAGAATAAAAAAATTCGAATTGACATTATGCCTGGAGTATCAAAATTTCAATTTTTTAAAATTATTTGTACCCTCAACGATAATTTTTTAGGCAACCTATTCCCAAAACATTTGCTTACATACTATTCTTGATAAAAAAATAATTTTCATCCGGTTGGGAGATGTGTCAATGTCGTTAATCCTTAGATTAGGGTCTTAGACCAATTCTATTACGCAGGTTTAGATCACAGATTCATTATTGTACAGCCGTCGAATTAAGGTTGTATAACCGCCCTTTCTCGGTTTGTTTTTAAGCTTTTGTTTTTAACAAAACTGATATACACTGAATAATTTATTTTATTAAAACTAAGGAATAATTGATATTTTTGGGTCAACCTATGTATTCACAAATTTTTACTGTACTTTAGTTTTAAAAACCATTTGTTTCTGTCAACAAAGAACTCTCAATTGAAAAACAGTATCCGAGGACCATAAAAACCAGAACATAAATCATAAAATTAATGTCATTATACCCAAGGTACCTAAACCCTCTTATACATAGTGGTTAATGCTGATTTCGTTTGGTTTTAATTGGTTAATGCGTGAATTCGATTATGGTCGCTCAGTTACATTGGTCGTTTATTCTGATGTCTTGGGGCTCTACTCAAAAACGGCTTTACCGAGACAGATGAAATATGCATTTAGTTTGGGTTTGTGCTGACCTCAAAACTACATGTTCATATGACAATCTATGTATATAATTAGTACCTTAAAAAATAAATTTTAACTTTTGAAGTTCTAACTTCCAAGTGACTTTACCGAGAAAAGTAGCATTTTCTTTGCAGATTTGGCTTCTACCAAAAAACTGAATTTTTATGATACAGAATGAGTACCCAAAAAAAATAAAATGTGTTATTTGCTGGGGAGGAAAAATAAAATAATCTCCTAAATAGGTGCACGCCTACATTTTTTGATTATTGATATTGGTGTGGCGGATGGATTTCAACAGATATGCAACTTTTGCCACTAAAGCTATAATTTATCATTAATTTGTCTTACTTTCCTTTTTTGTACTCCCATTCATCTGTAAAACACCAGACCAGTATGTAAAGTAATGAAGCTGATGACGGCTCCCAAAATCTTACACTTTAATTAACAAAATAATAATGCCATTTTGTAGAAGAGAGCATGAGAAATGAGAAAGTTTGTTTTTAAATATATTCTTAATGCCAGGAAACAATAAAAAACTCCATGATTTTGTTTTTTTGATATCTCAGAAATTATTCGAACATTTTGCATTGCCACTACAGCGTTTTACGTAACTTTGTCTTAACTTTTTTTGTTTTCTTACAGATTTCAATATCTCTATTGTAAGTAGGGTTTTCAATTTTCGGGATCGGGATCCCGTTTTGAAATTCCGGAATAAAAACCAAATCTCTGGGTCCCAGGATCAACTCTAAATATGTTTATTAAAAAATCTAACATTAGTCATAGCAAATAAAAAAGCTGAAATACGGAAAAAATAATTAAAAAACACAAAAAAAATTATACATTTTCGTATTATAGGCTGGGTAAATAAAAAAGCCGTTGGACAAAGGACAAAGAAATACATTTTACATGAGAACCATCAAGATCCAATTTAAATTTTATCATTTAAAAAAACCAGAATTTTTGAGATTGATCCCTAAATTTTCCGAAATTTTGAGATGCCGGGATCCCGAAATGGAAACCCTAATTGTGAACATTGAATTTGGTAGTCCCTTGTACACCGAGCTTGCCAATTACATAATGCCGATTCTGCACTCGCTTGTGAATCGCGGCTACAAACTTTTTTCGAGATTCGCGTCAGATCTCTGCGTGAAGAATATGGCCCGTCTACACTCGCGGGGCGGGGCCAAAAACCGACATCGAATAGGAGATACGTCGCGAAGCTCGGGTGTAGAGCCATCTTAACATTTTACATGTGAATTTCTGATCTATATTTTTTCCTGTTTCGGTGTCGAGCTTAAGTATGTGTACAAATCTGTACGCAAAATATTGAGCATTTGATTTTTTTTTAATTTGAGTTTTGTGGTACATCTAGTAACATATTGAGAATCCTTTCCGAATCATCCTGTATATAAAAAGTATCTTTTGGTAACATCTCCGTATTTAAAGTTAAAGTCTTAATTTGCCAGAATAATTCAAAAGAAATTTATTTGATGTAGAACATGGAAGTGCGATTGTTTATTTTTTACTATCCCTGATAATGATGGTACTTATATATCTGCCAAGGTAATGAGAAGTGCCATTAACGAGCGACCTAACGGATAACTGTTTTATAATCTAAGAAATTAGTACTAATTTCTACTACTTAGTAGAAATCGAAGAAGACCTTATTTTACTGTTAGTAGTATGTTTAATTACAAGGGAAACCAGTATCATTAGGGGTAACATGTTATTTATGTGTTTTACCTGCTTACTTTCCCTAATTTAATCGTAATAATTTTTGGGTTGTTTAATTTATACAAATGTGAAATACGCTTGTTTTATATTATTTAATTATTTTAAGATAATTAATTATAACTTAGTACCCATTGTCTATTTTGCCACCCATATTTTAAAAGAACATTTTTTGAAACACAAAAAACTAAAAAAATATTGTTTATTAGGTTCCTTTAAAAAAATTATTTAGTAATAAGACAAAAACGTATTGTCCGGGATAATCTATTAACCAAAACTAACAGTTACCTTTAAGGTAGATCTGCACTAATTTAATGTATGTAATAATTTCCAGTTACCTACGTCAAGTACCATCAAAGTAAACCGGTGTAATCATTAAAAAATAATTTCCTGCATGCTAACCGCAGATATAATCGTATAGCTGGTTACATTGCCAATGAAGTATTCATTCGCATATAAAAAATATAAATAAGTGTAATCATTTTTTTTATCTTATTAATTCCAATTTTGTTTTTTTTTTTTTTTTTTTTCTTAAAATTATGTTATTTTATGAATAACATTTGTATTATTTTTTATTTATCTATTTTGTATGGATACCTTACGAAACATTTTAATTCTATAACAGTATTTTTGTTTGTCCAAGTTATAATGTCTCACTTTCTCAAAAACAATGTCACATCTCAAAAATGATATTTTTTTTAGTAGAAAAAGAGAAGCGAGTTTTCAAATTTAACCTAGAATAGTTTTTTACAGTTTAAATGAAAATTTGTCAAAAAATATTTACTTGGTTTTGTAACATAATGGTCTAAATTATAGTCACATTAAGTTTTTAAATTTTTGGATTTTTTTTAATTAAAAAGAAAAATTAAAATGAATGATTTTGACAAAAAAAAAATGGAATTTAAAATTTGAGCAAGGCTTTGTTAAATTAATGCAGCATTTATTTTTATTGCACATAGCAAAGATAGATAATGAAGTAAATCTTTATATAGAAAACTTAAAAACAAGGGAAACTCGTCAGAAAAACAAACCCAAACTTTAAACAGTATTTAATAATTACAAATAGAGTATTAACTCTAGTAATACGGTTAGCTTATTTAAGTTTATTGATCTCAATATTATTTAGGGGGTGTTTTGGCCTGTTTTTTAAGCATTTTTGAGGATTTCTTTTTTACAAACCATGAAAAGATAGAACTTTGGGGTTTTTATTATTTATTTATAACTATTTAAATATTACATAAACCAAATTTCAAATAAAAATCTATATTAAAATGGAAGTTGTTCCACTCTGAAGACACCCGCTTTAAAAAAAAAGGACCGTACTTTTGCCGCGATTTTGACTGATTGGCTTATCTAAAAGAATAAAAACTGCATTTTAATTTGGAAGCCTGAGTGCATGAAATGAGCTAGAATCAGTTGAAAATTTAGAAAATTGGGTTTTTGGCAAACTGTTAAAAAAAATTCATAATTTTTTTGTATTTTTTTGTTAGGAAAACAATAAAAATTTTTAGATAATTTTAGAACATTTTGAGCGTTTACATGTGCCTTATAAATTTTAGGTGAATCGGTTAAACCGTTCTCGAGTTACGATGGAGGAAAGTTTGAAAAACACACCTTTCAGAAAAACGCGTTCAAAGTTTCAAATACGGTTAAAACTGTGAAAATCTTAACTAACCACCACTATTTTTGAACCCATCACACGGGGCGACTTCCAAAGCAATGTTCACGGATATTTTCATAAAATGGGCCGTAAAAATAAGGAATCTGATGTTTTTTAAAAGATCCGATAAATTTTTGTTTTTTTGATTTTGTTTTTGCGAGAGTGGGATATATATGAAGAAAATCCATTACTTTCCTTTTTATTACTTTTGTTTTTAAAGTTAGTTAAACATTTTGGATGCCCGACGGACATGACTATTAGTGCTTGTATTTAGAAATAATTAGTTTAATTTAAAAAGACTATAATATACTCATACTTAAAATATTGCAGATATTCGAAGAAAAAGTAAAGAAATAGAGGAAATATATAATAACCAGTCTAGCTGGCTCATAGCATATTTAATAATTCATTAAGGTACAACTACTCTTTTTTAAGTATCTATTAAAACTCGTCCAGTATCTATTAAAACTCTTCCAAATAATTGTTAGTTATTAAAAAAATCAAAACTTAACTCTTGGCCTTTTCGTAGACGTATTGTTTCTAGTAGATAAAAGTTGATAATAATTTTTAGGTGTATTTGTTTTAGTAATTTTAGAAAAATTACTTTCCCGCTCAACTTGTCATGTAAAAGTACTGCTAACTGTTTTTAAGCGCTATATATAACTTAAATTGTGGGCAACATAAACTGGAAAATTTCGAATTTTCAGAACAGTGACGGCATTTAACCATTTGCTATAAGGAAATAGATAAATACACAATTTTATTTACAACAATCAAACTTAAATAGTCCGCTTTATGCTCCTATGCGGCAACTACCAACCGGTGACATGAAGAACAACTAACGAAAATAACCGATAAGCGCCATATAGCAAAATCGCAACAACGGGATATAACCATGGGACGTTACCATTCACGGTTTAACCATTCACTGGCTTTTTTCAAGTTGTTAACATGTAACAACTGGTAATTTTTTCTCACTGTGAATAATTCACACGTAACGATTTTATGCTTAACCCTAATACATTACACAATTAACTTTTATTACAGTAAATTTGGGCATTGTAACTTAAATGTAATTCGAATTTAAATTACTCGTCATGTAACAGGTTTCCTTCGCAATTAATAAGTGCCGGTCATGTACGGTCTTCTTCGATTTCTACCGCTAATTTCTGTGTTGAAAACAGTTATCCGTTCGGGTGCACCTTAATGTCGCTTCACATGAAATGAATTGCCATTTAGTTCGCCACTAGAAGAAAATTAGTTATTTTTGGTTATTTTAAATAATGATTTATGTTAAAAAAGACATGACAACATTACAAGAAGAGAAATCAATACAACTATACAGGGTCAGCCAATTATTAAACTTAAATAATGACATTTATGATTCTTTTTCTATTGTCCGTTGTTTCCAAAATATAACATTTTATTTTAATATAAGAAAATAATATTTAGTAAAAAACATTCCTTAATACATTATTGTTATTAAAAAATAAATAAGATTTGTTTAAAATAGGGACGTAAAGTCGATATTTGTTTCAAAATATAAAGTTTTTTCTAAAAACATTTATTTTATATATCCATGATATATTTATTCTATATATCTATGATATATTTATTCTATATATATTATCGTTCGAGAAAACTTGTCTGTTAGTATTATTTGTTTTACCTTAATTATTTTAAGACAATTGTTTTTCAAACTTAGTAAACAATTTTATTTTTTTTTAATTATTACATATAGTTGTTTGCTTTTTAAAGTTCAATTAGTTTCGGTTAGTCAGTGCTAAAATTTTTTGGCAGCAATGTATAGTTGGATCAGTATAAGAATAAAAATTCTGTGCTCTTTTAAAAGAAAAACAAAACAGAAAAATAGCTTAAAACTTTGATTTAAACTAAAAAGTAAAGGCGGCCGCCAGTTTAAATTAAACCTTTTTAGCTACTTTTTATGTTTTTTTTTTCTTTTTAGAGAGCACCAATTTTTTATCCTTATACTGATCCAACTATAACGATTGAATAAAGCCTTTTCAAGCATTTTGTCCTATGTAATATGACAGAAGTTAAGACCTATGTTAAGAATAAAGGCATTATTACTATTAATTTAATATTTTTTCTAATATTTAAATAAGAATTTCCATTAACCACGCGGCGAATAGTTGCTGCAAAAAAGACATCAGAATCGCTTGTGCAGGGTCGAAATAGTTAAGCTACCTATTTTTTTTATAAGTGGTGGTTAGCTACCACGTTGGTACATAGGTTTTTATTTTTGCTAAAAAATATGCTTTATCATAGGTGATTCAGAGAAAAATAATGAATAGAAAAATGTTAATATCAAACCAGGTAAAGATAAAACGTTGAAACAATGCATGAATAATTTAGTGAGCAGTTCAGTTATTTCTATTTTTTTATCTAGGTGTAAAGATATGTTTTTGATAAAATACAAAAGCATCTATCTGCATCTGTCGTCTAACTCTAATTTGTTTTCTTTGATAATACATACAATAACTTAGATATCATCCTATTTTTTAAGTAAATAATGCTTCTCTTACTACTATCATAAAACTTTTTTTTCGTTTCATTATGGTTTTTTTGTTACAAGTTACGTATTTCTGTTTTTTTTTTCATTGGAATCACTGGAGGAGACTATACTTTCTTTTCTATAATTATCTAAATATATTGTATTACTTTGATAAGATTTATGTGTACAATAACAAAAGACGATTCTTAGTAGTGTAAAGATGTTAAATAATACAACTCTGCGTATTTACAATTTAAAATAACACATTGGTGCTGCAGGTCATTTCTTATCTAAATTTATTTGTTTATTATTTATATTTTTTTAATTTGATGTTAGTTTAGTCTGCAGTCAAGCAGTCTATAATAGTCTGGAGTGGTATGTTAGTAAAATTTTGCTATTGCATTGCTAGTTTCTTGAAACGATGTAATTGGACTGAATAACTAGTAATCATTTTTTTTCCGGTTTTACAACAAAAAAAAATAATTTTTAAAATTAATTATACCCAAAAACGATTTAATTTGTTTCAAAAAGTGCTTTCCCTCTAAGCGTAGGTACGCTACTGCTTTTAAAATACTTTTTCCACAAAAATGAAGTTTACTTCTTTTAGTTCACAAACAGCTTAAGGGTCTGATATTTCTCACTTACCGTTATTTAATAAAAAACAATTTTTTTACAGTACTGCATTGGTCGGCATAGTAGTGCAGAAAAGTGTGCATTTTAAGATATATTATGTATGTTCTAGTTTTTATTGAGTTTTTGTTAGCATATATATTATATATATATATATATATATATATATATATATATATATATATATATATATATATATATATATATATATATATATATATATATATATATATATATTATAGTATTAGCCTTATAAAACTGCCTCAATTAGTTATTAGGTCAATATGGAACTTAATTGTTTATTTATTATTAAACATAGTTTTAGCCAAGAGCTCCCAAACCTCAGATTATATGTCCGTTTTTTATATTTTTAAGGTTGTCAGGCTAATTATAGAAACCTCTTACAAAATGTATAAATTAGTTTTGTTATCTAAATGAAATTTTAAATAACATTTTTTTTGCAGTGTAATCCAAAACAAACAAAATTCCGCCTGATCCGCCCATGTCTAGTTTACCTTACCGGATCCCACATCAGTTCAATCAACCAATACCGGCGGCTACCGCTCCACACAACATGTCGACACAACGTTTCTGTCTTAGGTGGAACAACCATCAGTCCAACCTGCTCACAGTTTTCGATCAACTGCTCCACGATGAAAGTTTCGTGGACGTTACGTTAGCTGTTGAAGGGCAGTTATTAAGGGCACATAAGATGGTTTTATCTGCTTGTAGCCCCTATTTTCAAGCTTTATTTATAAACCATCCAGATAAGCATCCAATTGTAATATTAAAAGATGTGCCGTACAGTGATATGAAAAGTTTGCTCGACTTTATGTACCGAGGTGAAGTTAGCGTGGATCAAGATAGGTTAACACACTTTTTAAGGGTGGCGGAAAGCTTAAGGATTAAAGGGTTGACGGAAGTGAACGAAGAAAAATGTGATAACATTGCGAATTCTCTTAGCCAACAAAACTCCAACATCCCCAACTTGCAGAGAATCCAGCAGCAAAACAAGAGGATGGCGGGGACGTTCAACATGCTGGGAAACTACTTGATGCAACCAAAGAGAAAGAGAGGTAGGCCTAGAAGGTTGTCGGGCAATTCTAACGGGGACGATTCGGAAGCCAAGGACTCTATAGTCCAGGGTAGTCCGGAAATGTTGGAAGTTAAAATGGGTATGGATGGTTTTACAGGGAACAACTCCGATGGGAGCACGGGCAAAGAGGACGACGACAACGGCAGCAAGGTCAAAGAGGAGGCAGACGAACCAGTAGCAGGGACGTCGCAGGAGAACTTCAACGAGAGGAGAAATTCTGACGATATGCAACCTGGTAAGTTTTTAAAAGTTTTATCTAGGAATTTAGTTGGAAAAACTTACCAATAATATTTTTGAAATTTATTTGAATCTTTTATTGAGTCGTCTTTATTAGAAACAGTAAATTTAAACAGTGTCATCTGTACCTTTATCAATTTTGATCCGAAAGGTATTGGAGTATTATGGAAACTTTTCGTCACATTTTCTTCAATAAAGAATTCAATGAATTTTTGCGCTAAAAATAATATTGCACCTTGTGATATTAAGGCCGAAAATTATTTATTAAGTGTCGCAACGTTTAAACTATAAGCAAATTGTACAAATAAGTAATTTGAACCCTAACATGTGATTTTCTCCCAACTTCTCCTCTTCAAGCATTTAAATTTAAAAATAATATTGCACCTCGTGATATTTAAGCCTTAGATTAAACGTTAAGTGTTTTAACGTTTAAACTACGACCGAATTAGACAAATAAATAATTTTAACACTAATTAGTAATTTTTTTTAAAGTTTTAAATTTAAAAATAATGTTGCACCTCGTGATATTAAAGCCTAAGAATAAACGTTAAGTGTCTTAACGTTTAAACTATAACCGAATTGGACAAATAAATAATTTTAACCCTGAAGAGTAATTTTTTTAAAAGTTTTTCGACTAATGTATCTAGATTTTTGTCAACCGATTGTTCATTTGTAATACAGTTGCATTTAAATTTAAAAATAATGTTGCACCTCGTGATATTTAACCTAAGAATAAACGTTAAGTGTCTTAACGTTTAAACTATGACCGAATTAGACAAATAAATAATTTTAACTCTGAAAAGTAATTTTTCCCAAGTTTTTTGACTAATGTATCTAGATATTTGTCAGCCGATTGTCCAGTAATACAGTTGCATTTAAATTTAAAAATAATGTTGCACCTCGTGATATTTAAGCCTAAGATTAAACGTTAAGTGTCTTAACGTTTAAACTATGACCGAATTAGACAAATAAATAATTTCAACCCTGAAAAGTAATTTTTTTCCCAAGTTTTTCGACTAATGTATCTAGATATTGGTCAGCCGATTGTCCAGTAATACAGTTGCATTTAAATTTAAAAATAATGTTGCACCTCGTGATATTTAAGCCTAAGAATAAACGTTAAGTGTCTTAACGTTTAAATTATGACCGAATTGGACAAATAAATAATTTTAATCCTAAAAATTATTTTTTCCCAAGTTTTTCGACTAATGTATCTAGATATTTGTCAGCTGATTGTCCAGTTGTAATACAGTTGCATTTAAATTTAAAAATAATATTGCACCTCGTGATATTTAAGCTAGATTAAACGTTAAGTGTCAAACGTTTTTAACATATTAATGGACGAATCAGAAGGTCATCTTAGTGCCAAAATTCTTGTATACATGTTAAAGTCGGATCTATTAGTTTAAGGAGTTTATTTTTTTACATTACGTTTTATATTAAATGTTAATGTTTAATGGATGTTAATGGATAACTTCCAAAGCAGCATTGAAAATGATCTATCCCTAACCTTTTAACGACATAATGTATTGAAATTCGTCAAGTTTCAACCACTTTTCTTTATACGGCTAAAGATTTATATATTTTATATTTATCATTTTTTACTTTTAGATTTTTCAGTATTTTTAAGTCCCATAGGTAATGTTAATAAACATAAAGTATTAACAACTCACTTTAAATTTTCTACCTAAAGTAATAAATTTTTAATTATCCGAAAGTTGAAGAAAATTTTTACAATTTTACCCATTGTAAATAAGAAATTTTTAAAATATTTTTTTTTTTAATAAGCTTAAAGACTTAAAACAGTCAATCTTGATTAGTTCTGGTCTGCTAATCATAAATATTGATCGATCTTGCATTTTTACAACTGACGTATAGATTTTCCGGGATGTTCCATCCTTACGTAATGGCATGCAATTAAAGATACTCATTATGTACCATTCTAATAAGATATTTTATATTTTATTATGATATATTTAGTATTTTTTTCAACAAGAATCTTATTCCAAATTGTACATTGCTAATGCTATGTTATGCATATAAGTATTTTTTAAGAAAATTATTAGACTGTTTTAATTATAAGTGTAACTAAACTATGTTTTTTTTGAAGGTCAGTTTCATTAGCGAGTGTCGTGGAGACTGTGCTGTATTATTTTTATAAATAAAGTACTCATTGAATTTTACCCATGGCCTTTCAAAAAATGTATAGAGAAATATAAGCAACATTTTCACCTAATTACTAGTACAATTTAAAGGATTTCCTTTTTCTTTTGTCCATGTTTATTATTTCTCGCTAATAAATTTTTCTAAATTTAGTGGTTGTTTAATTCATTTGCCATTCTGTGAGGTAAACACTTTACAAGATTGTAGTGGTCGGAGATAAAACCATTATAAAAAGTAAAAATCCGTTGTGTGATGGAGTTGGTATATTTCTTTTTTTTTAAGGCCTGTAGTTTTATACAGGGTGTAAAAAGTATGATGCTCACGATTTTAATGGGCGATATTGAAGCTTAAAACAAGTCAAAAAAGCCAAAAACACATAGGTCAAAAGTTAATTGTTTTCGAAATATGGCCTTTCAAAGTTTTAAAAATTTGGCATCAGCGCGCCCACTTCATCACTCATCGGAATCGAACGTTGAACGTTTTTTGCGAGATTTTACATATTTAGACTTTTTTTCAAAGATATTTTTATTAACATTTTATTTGTAAATAAAAAACAATTGTACTTACCACACACAAAATTAAGCTTAATATCCATTTAAGAACACAACTTATGATGTTTTAAAACAGCCCTTTTTTATTTTACTGGAAGAATAGAATGTCTCTAATTATAAAAAAAGAAACAACGTTTACTTCGCGGCCTAATGACATTGTACTAGTTCCAGGATTTTCTTTTGCGATTTCCAAAATTCTTTTCTCTCGTTCCACAGTTACATATGTAAAATCCCAGGATTTTTCGGTTGCACACATACCGTTTCGAAAACTCTTTGGTACCGTTGTGAAAATCTTTCACGGTAAATTTAAGCTGCTAGATTAGCGTTATGATTTGCTTCGGCGTAAATTATTAACATATCGGCATATTTCCGGTTTGAAAACATTATTTTGGACTTCACGGCACGAAATAAAAGACGGACAAAAATACCGCAGCGACTAGACATAATCCATAGTGACTACTGACTTGACAAACTCTAGCTCTGTTGCAACTTGTTTTTTAAATGTTTAACTGGGAGAAAAATATTATTATTATTATTACTTTTTAATTTGTAGACTGACACATTTAACACTTAGTTTTTTTTAATAGCCAATGGCTTAAATTTTATTTTAAGGCCTCAGAAACCTATGAGCGATTAAGACGAAAGTTGCCAATTGTTAAGCGATTCAGAAATAATTGCTACTAAACTTTATAACTTTGATATCGTTTAGACAAAAATCTGTCAAGTTTTGACACATATGTCATATGAACTTTTTGACTTATTTTGAGCTCCACTATCGCCCATTAAAATCGTAAGCATCATACTTTTTACACCCTGTATAATATTTTTGTTTTAAAGTGTTTCCACCCAAAAATAACTAAACTTTATCTTTTACTATAATATTTAAAAAATTAGGTTAATGTTTAAATGTGACCACACTCTCGTTCGTGTTATATTCTAAAGTCGGGCGATTTTAATTTAAGAGTGACGAAAACAAAGTCAACTAAACCAAAATGTTCTCGTTGGTCCAAAAGGTCAGTAACCCTGGTTACAGATTCAAAATACCAATGGGAAGACTTTTTCTTCATTTGTGTTTGCTTACGTCATTTTAATTAAGATAGCCCGATTATAGAAAATAAGTACCTTATGTTTAACGTTAAGCCCAACTTGTCGTCATCGTGGTTAGGACGTCTGTTAAAAATAAGGTTGTGCAAGAAATCAATCGAAAGTAGATCGATATCGGTCAAAGTTTATTATTTATTATCTCTCCCACACTATTACTGAATAATTAAAAGGATATACAATTTTGATGCTGGCAATATTTTGCTTTTCAAAAAATGTTAATTTAAGTTTGTTTAAATTTAAAGAAATAAGGTTAAGTTCTGGAAACTAAAATTTATTTGTAAGGATAACTATTCTGCTGATAAAATCAATAATAATAACACCTCATAAGCAACAATCCACTACTATTTTTGTGGTTAAATCCGTCCTACTACTTGAAATTAAAATTTATTTTGCCAATAATTTGTGTTTTTAAGTTTAGTGAAGGGAAAAGCTATAGTGCTGTTGGTGAAAATAAATTGTGCATCACATAAAGAGGTGAGTTATATTATTTTAAATACATAAGGGAAGAGTGTAAGGAATGAGCCACTGTTGACATAGTTTCACCTATTAACATTATGTCTTAACATCACACATTTTAAAAATCATAATGTTATTTATGCGGCCCATTCCCTATAGCTTTTCCCTTAACTAATCCGAACTCATTTTTCTAATTATTTTGGTGGTGGTTTTTGTATTTGTTGTTTTCCTTTCACTTGCATGGCCGCTTGAGCATTGCATTACTGTTTTAAAAGCCTATCTACATTTTAATGTTTACCTTTTGATTACCTCTTTGTTTTGTTATTCAGTTTTTATCTAGCGCAAAAAATATAATTTGTTTAAATCAGTTTTTTTCGTCATACCAGACAAGGATGTTTTTGATGTTGTTAACTAATACCCTCTGATAATAGGTTTGCTCCAGCAGGCTGCCATAAATATTTGCCACAATTCGGAGCACGCGCACGTCAAATTTGTCGTTACAGCAGAACAAAGTTTGTAACATTTTACTGTTTGTTGTTCCAGCAGTAGTTTTAAAATGTTGGCAACTACTTGAAAAGTTTGCAAACTTTCTTCGAAATCTACTTACAAATCTCTAACGTTACCTTCCTTTTTTACGAGTATGTTAAAGTTTTATTTTTTGTTATTGTAAGTTTGTTTTTTGTCAAATGGATATTTTTTCCGAATATTATAATACCTTTAAGCTAGCAGTAATAAAGATTAGGCAACGACCTGCGAAAAACTCCGTGCGGTCGCCATATTTATTGCATTACCTTCAATATTAGGGTGATTTTCAAATTAGGAGCGTTTTTGGAAAAATGAACAGCAGCATAAAACGTCTGTAAAATGCAATTTACCTAATTATGTTTATGCTTTGGGAATCATGTATCAGCGGAGCGTGATTTTCCTAATTTTAGAGGAGTTTTTTTCTTAAAAATGTCAGTAATTATTTAATTTAGGTGACGCTTTTTCACGACTAGATAAAACAATGCGGTGATCGGAAATCCCTTTTAAATGGTAACATGTTTTAAGGCATGTTAATATGTACTTAAAATTTAATTGGTCTAGATTAGTGATTTTAAGTAACTCAAATCGCCAAAAGAATAAAATGTTAATTTGGCTCACATTTTTTTTCAATTTATTTATGTAAGTAAAATATCTTACAATATTACTGAATAAAGTCGTTTTTGTAAAATATATGATTAAGTTGGCTGGATATTGTATATAGTAAACTGGACCGTTGAAGTCAAGGATTTTACCATAACCTTTCAGTTATGCCTTCAACAGAGCGACAAAAATTAATAATGTTACTTGAATTTGTTTAAAAATTAAAAACAGGATAATGCTAGTTTAAACAAAAAAATACAATTGAAAAAAATATTTAAGCTATGTTTACAATTATATTACAATTTTATTTTTTTATTAATTGTAAGTTTTATTCGTATTATTGGCTATTACAAATAATAAAAAAATAGTCTATTAATAATTTATTAGAGTTCATTTCAAAAAAGGGTATAGTATGGTTAGACATAATTGACACAACAGTCATTCTGATGTCGAAAATCATGCTGACGACGTCACCAGAATGATGAGTCATACTGAGGATTTTTAATTGTCCACACTTTACAGACACACCACCTAATAATTCAAAAATATTTGCATTTTGAAATTATGCTCTCAGAAAGATCTATTAAATTAACTGAAATTTTTTTGGCATATTATAATACGTTAATACTAGTTAACAGAATCGTAAGAGTGACTACCCTAATGTCACGCCAAAAAATACTGCAATAATTTATTTTTATATCACAAAAAAAACTAAAAATTTGCTTTACATACAACTTGCACACGTGTACTGCTGTCTTTTGGTCACAAACGGAATTCGCTGGAACCATCCAGGAAACACCAGTGACACTATTTATTATGTTCGAAGTCATTATTTCCCATATCTTGTATACCAAATATGTCTTAAAATATAGGAGCATGGTAACTTTCAAAAACAATTTTTTTTTTAATTGCAATATTTACCTCAAGTTTTAAAAACCGATACACCATCAAAATGTGTGCCTGAAAGAAATTATTTTTGGGAACGTAAATGCATCTTTTTTAATTATTTCAAGGCCTTAATTAGATCAGAGGATTAGTACTGCAAAAAAAAGTTAAACACAAATATGCTCAAAAATATTTTTATGAGGTGCGGCGCGGGTGCAAAAACGCTCCTAATTTGCAAAACACCTATCAAATGTCCCAATTCACACAAGGCAAGTTAAATACTGCGAAATAAAGTAAAAAGATATGAAAAACACTTTTTATAAACCCATGTATGTACAGAAACGATTTTTAAATATACAGAGTGTCCAAAATTTGCTCTACCTGTGAAGTTAACTGTATATTTCAATTTTGAAGCAGTTGGCTGGTGGTACCAGTAAAGTAAAAAAAAAACAAACTACACCAAAGCCAGTTTCCGGTACAAGTAGTTTTAAACAAAAAGTATTAAAACTTTCATCTTTGCTAGATGTATCTACACAATAAATCATGGTATTGGATTGTAATTAAAGAAAATAATATTTTATTGCCTCTATTTGTTGTTTGTGTACCTATTAGACCTATAAATGGGGTATAAAACATGTTTATGGTTAAACATTTTCGTTTTGTTTATAACTTTTTCGGTACAAAGATATTTAGATATGTGTGCGAATAATTGCATCAGAACCATCCGTATACCCTAAAAAATGTTAAATTAAATTTAAAATTAATAGAAAAGTTATCATTACAGTTTTCTTGGTCACCCGGTATATTAAATTATTTGTGGTAAAGTATTACAAGCAAGTTTTTTATATATAAAAAAATTAATTTTAAACAACCCGGCAACTCTAAGATTAGTCATTTTTGAACACATTAACAGGTCATTTTCATTTTAGAATGACGTAAGGAAAAACAAATGAAGACTTGCTCATTGGTTGTTGTCGTTTGGCGTTTGAACCAATATTTTAGATAATTTTAAAAAAACTTTAAAAGTAGGAGAAAATAAAGATCCATAGGTCGACGAATTGTTAGTATCGATTTTAGTAGTTATTTACAAGCACAGACTGCACCGATTTTAAACATTTCGTAGCAATAAACATATTAGACCTTTTCAGCTATATTGCTTCGAATATATGTATAGGCCTAATACTCCTCTGCTACAAATGTTTTCAGATTCAATAATATTGCAAGCTAATAGGTTTTCAATTTGTTAAGTATATGTAAGTTAATAAAATTCTTGATTTCACGGTATTTTATCGATATTATAAACCATTCAGACTTTCTATGTATTGGCCTACGCAATTGTAATAATTAAATAAATCAAATCTTAAAATTAACAAATTATTGTTTTCAAACTTAAATGTGTCTTCTAGACTCTGCCACAAAGAAATCTATTTACATGCATATTTTTATTTTCAACAGGGCGTGGAAAACCTAAAAACGTTTAAAAGCATCTTAAAATTAACGACCCAGTTTATTAATACCCAATTTGTTGTTATCGTTAGATATCCTTGACATTATAGTTACTTTAGCAGGAAACAACATGCCGACTAGAATCTCTAGCTTTTTAATTTAGTCTTAATCTATTTCTAAGAAGTTATAAACAATATTTTAATTAATTGTAAAAATTTTTGTATATTAAATATCTCTTTGATATGATACTTATCTCTTGGAAATAAGTTAATACCAATCAGTTGGTATCAAGTTGCCGAAAAGTTGTAAAATTAGGTTGATATAAAAATTCTGATGAATTAAATATATTTTGTTAGACTTGCGGCCTAGTGACGATCTCGTTGTTAAAGTTAACAATGAACTTAACAACGAACTAAATTGACAAAAAGTGAAAATAAAAAAAATTGACAGATTAACACATTTTTTAATATTTAATGGCAACTGGATCACAATAACTAATTTAGTTAAGAATTGCATTTAAAATCGATTAAGCATAAAAACGAATAAAAAAATAATAACCTTGCACAAAATATGAAAAAAAAATAGGTTTGGCACATGGCACTAAAACATATTTAATATGTTTTTTTAAACAAGCGGTAGGATAGATACCTTAAGTGACCAGTTCTGCAGAACTTCTTTAAATTTGTTTTTTACAGGTGCTTTAATACAATTTATGCCTATTACATTTTATTGATAAATTCAGAGTAGACAAAATATTTAAAGTGTCAGCCTTATTAATTAAGATTTTTAATTGTTAAAATTTTCAGAGCAGACTATGCTCAAGGCGCGGAAAAATCTTCGTCACTGGAAAAGTACTCAGATTATTTAACGCAACCTTTGAGCATATACCTCTAGCTAGAGGCAGCCTTGCAACTTAGTCGTGAGACAAAGTGCGTAAGAGAGAAAGAAGAATAATAATTAACATTTGTCTTTCGCTGTACGTGCTGATTAGTCGACTGAGAGTGGTTTATATCACGCCGATCAATCAGCACACCGAATGGAAAAAAAAGTTGTACTCTTATTTTGGGAATACATATATACCCTGCTCGCCATGAGGGTTGGTCGGCGTGGTATATACCATTTCCCGCCGACTTATCAGCACGTAGAGCGAAAGAGAAATGTTGTATTTTTATTTTTCTTTCTCCCTTACGCACATAGTTTACACGACTAAGTTGCAAGACTGCCTCTAGTAGAATATGCTCGAAAGTAACTTGGGGAATCTGAGTAGCTTTCTAGTGATTAAAATTTATCCGCGCCTTAGCGCATGGTCTGCACTGAAAAGTTTAACAATGAAAAATGGCAATTAATATGCATGGCACATTTCCTTACACGGAAACATTGTGAAATCGCACAAAACGCTCTTGAGCTACTTCAAACCTTATAAATGCTCGACTGAAAACTAACTCTAGCGTGCGTGTGAAAATTATTATTGCGATTACACCCTAGAGTGCGTTTGACTTGGATTTGGATTAAGGCTTTGGGGCGAATCGAACTTATAACACGTCGGGTCTCTAACGGAAGGAAGATTAATTTTTAGGAAGAAACAATATACATACATAGAAATACCTAAAATTCTTTTAATTATTTGGTTTTTAAAAAGAATTGATCAATAATAAGCAGCAGTAAGTAATAACATTCTTGTAACTAAATTGTTTTGCTAATATTTATTAAATTAAACAGCAATTTTCTAGAAAAATAAAGAAAATATTTTGTCTACTTTGGATGAATTACTACTTGAAATCATCAATAAAATTTAATAGGCGTAAATTGTAATAAAAACCCTAAAAACAAATTTAAAAAGTTCTGCAGTATTGGTCACTTGAGCTATCTATTCTACTGCTTGTTTTTAAAGAAAATATATAAAATTACTTTTTTAGGATGCCAAACCTATTTTTTTCATTCTCTGCAAGGTAATTATTTTTAAAAAAATATTCTATGATTAATTGATTTTAAACGCATAATCCCGAACTAGATTATTTTCTGACAAATAGGTAACATCAAAGATATGCCCTCTGCCAAGAGTTTTTATTTTTAACTTTTTCTTAAACTTAATCCATTGTCAAGTTCATTGTTAACTTTAACAACGAGATCGTCACTCGGCCGTTAGTTTAACTTTAAACTCTTTGTGTAATTAGATCAGTTAAAAGATAAAACTAAAATGCTTAAGTATTTGGCTATGGCTAGTTCTTACCTAATTTAGCTTAAGTATTTTAAAAACTGAATCTGAAATTGTCTTTAGGTGACCATATCTTTTATACGAACAAAATCAAGGCAACAAAATAGTTCATAAAATTTTGAAAATTTTAGTATTTTTGACTAAGTAATCCTGTTTTTGCTACTATGCTGTTTGGCTTATTTATGTCGTTGAGGCAGTAGTGTTTTCAATGCATAGGATTACCCAAAAAGAACACAATTAGACCCTGGTTTGGAGACTTAGGTGATATTTTGTGAACCTGTGTTAAACATATTACCCAAATATCTTTGTCGGAATTTCTGGTTTTTATTTTTCTATTAATTTTTTATGTAGACTTTATTTGGTGATGGTTAATTTTATGCAAGCAGTTTCACCATTACAATAAGTTACATTATATTTATAACCAGAAGTAATTTAGAGTAATAAAATAATATATAAAAAAATCAAAGAAAACTTATTACAATACATCTCTTTGCTTTTACCCGCTTTTTTGTTTGCTTCTTCTAACCATATTTTTTACGTTAATATTCTTAATATATTTTCTTCTTGCAGATAAAAGAAAACAAACACCAGTTCCCGTTCCCCACAATAACAATGTGCAATGCATTAATTTTAACTCTTCCTTACATCAAGAATTTGGCTTACCTTGCTCTGAAAGAGTTGAGATAAGACCTGAGTCAGTACCTGAAGAACCACTCGATTATAGATCTGAACAAAGAGTTGTAGATCAAGAAGACTCTACATCTGACCTAGAAGTAGACGAAACTGACAATAGCCCTCAACGGCTAGAAGCAGACTTGCCTTGTAAGCCATTAAACGTTTCTAAATGCTGCACTGAAAGTGCTTTAAAAAATGGGGATACTACCGATCCTACTAGCCCAAAGAAACCCAAAAAGCCCATGATGGACATCGATGAATTTATGAATTATGAAGTTATCCTTGATGATCCGCAATATGATGGTCCAGTATGTAGATATGTCAATTACTCAAAAAAAATCTGTGATCCAGATAAATCTGCCAGAGACTTCTGTATCAGGGAAAAAGACAATCTGTACAGATGCACAGTGTGCGACAGGGTTTATACACATATAAGCAATTTTTGCCGCCATTACATGACGTCACATAAAATGGACGTCAAAATGTATACTTGCCCAGTATGTTGCAAAGAATTTACAAGAAAAGACAACATGCTTGCTCATCTAAAGATCATCCATAAGCAGAATGGAATCTAAGTGCCTTCAAAATAAGACTAATTAGAAATAATTTTATTATAGAGAATCCAAATATTTTTATATTTATATTGATTATACAGTAGAGAGTGATTTATTATATATTTATAGGGATATATTTAATATTTTTAGATTGAAATTATTTGCATAAACACAAACTTTAAATATTTTAATGCATTTTCAACAAATTGACGATGTATACGAGACTTATTGAATGGAATCCTTGGACTCTTAGAAAAATAAAACATTTTTTTTTAAATATAAATTACGTTTCGTATGTCTAATGTAGTTCTACAGTTGGAGCTATTAAATGGTTGAAAACAGTATACAGGGTGGCCACAAAATCGTTATAGAACCTGTATTTATTATTAATACTGCTTTGCTTTATAGCGTTATCTTTTACATTTTGTGTAAAAAGGCAAAAAAGGAATATACCAGGAACACCATAAAATCTCTTTAATGGCGTTCCTGAACTAAGCAAAAGCTCAACTTTTTTTCTAGCTTTTTTTTTGTAATATCTATCTAATTTTTTTATAAGTCATTTTTTACTCTACAGTTTATTGTTTTTTAATGGAAAGTACAAAGTGGTAAGCTATTTTTTTAATGTTAAGTACTTTGTCCCTCTAAAAAAACATTTAAGCGTCTTGCAGAGTCATAAAACCAGAAAATCCATATAGATCGTACTTTCACTCGAAACTGAGCACTGGACTGTGCTTGCTCGTGTTCAGTAATAAAGAAGGTTGGTACTCCTTGCAAATTTTGTTTATTATTAAAATTCTAGCAAAGCGCTTTCGGTAATTCAACCACCATCGGTGCCATTCGTCAGAACAGTAAATCCAGCATGGAGGCATACGTACATTAAAACAATATAACATTAAACAATATCAAATTCTAAATTATAGATACGTTGTGTATTGTCCTGGCGGATTTATTTATTGAAAAGTCCTTTTTGGGTATACGCAAAAAAAAATGAACAAGGGGACCACTTTGGTCCTTGTCCCGGGCTACAGAGACTGAACTTGCTCAGTCCTATTGACCCTTCTGATCGCCTAAAACAGAAAAAAAACCCAAATAACACAATTTTAATTAATACTTAATTTTCTGTCAAGTTCTTATTATTTATTTTTATCTTGAAAACGGTGGCCGACTTTCCATCGAAACGTAGATAAATATGTTTCGTCTGTTTTAGGCAATACGTTAGTTAAGAGGTGTCAATAGGACTGAGCACGCTCAGTCTCTATACCCCGAGACCAGGACCAAAGCGGTCCCATTGTGTAAAATATCTTTTGGCGTGTATCTAATCGGAACTTTTCAATACTATAAATTCTGTACAATAAAATACTTAGAAAACTAAAAAAAGCTTGTTTGATAGAAAACGCGACGAAGGGAGCACTTTCAAAAAACAACCTCTCACAAATTTCGTAAAGATTAAAATGCAGTGTTTATTGCATTTTAAGTGTTTTAATGTGCAGATTGTAATACTGTTTAAGGTTATTAGTTTTAACGTATGTATGCTTCATTACTAGATTTTCTGTTTTCACAAATGGCACCGATGATGGTTGGATTACCAAAAGCGCTCTGCTATAGTGTAATAAACAAATCTAGAAATATAAAGCTCCTTTATGTATTACATTTCTACGTGCACACAGCTACAGCAACCTTTAATTATATTATATTTGTTTTTCATTAAAAATATCGCTCATATACCCTGTAATCAGCAGTATTAACGGTTACATTGCATTAGACATTAGACATACGCCTGATTTACTCGTAATTTTGTTCCTACTAAAACAAAATTATCAACAAACTGAGTTGTTATTACTTTAAAATAGAGGATTATATCTGTTTGTTGCACATAGTCTCGATGTATAGCTTATACGTGGTAGAGAGATATGGTTTTTAATAATATTATCCCCGATATTGCAATACTTATGTATATATGATATATTTTGCCGTAACACAATACCAAACAGACAGTATAAAAAATTAATCATACATGTGGTACTCACATTAATTCAAGGTTATAAATCCTATTGTTTTTCTTAAAATTTGTTTATTTATTTAAGTTTTAATGTTTTTTTTTCTAGCCTGGGTGTGTAAAATTTAAAAAAAGTCATACATTTTTATTATGTCTGGTTTTGCTATTTAAAGTTAGTTTCAATGGTCTGGCGGCGGTATTTACCGATATCTTGTTTCTAGTCATCTTTAGTTTTGGTCCTTCAGGTTTAAGCGTGTTTATTAGTTTTTACCATTTTTAAACTTTTTTTTCAGACAATTACCAACCTAACCAAATTTGAAAAATGATATCATACTTCTTAATGAATAAACTAAAATAAAAAGCAAATAACCGCAACTTAATGATTTTAACTCTAACGCTTGAATGAAATTTTAAGTTTTAATCCTAAAAACATATTACAACAAAAGTTTATGCACAAAAAATAAACTGGTTTATGTAAAGTGGACTGCGAAATAGAATTAGATAAAGATATAACACATCTACCATCTACCAAGCATGGTATTCATCGGTCATTCGAATGTCAAATAATATCATATTTAAGGACTTCTTTTAGACTTCATCAGCGAATGATCAAAGATAATAATATGTTGGGCAACGGTCAATTCTGTGAGATAGCTATATAATTTTTATGAAATTATTTCTAATACAAGAAGCACTATTTATATTTTAAGCCTAATAAAAAAAAACTGTAATTTATCATTGGGAATGACTTTATTGTTTTTGAAAAATATTCTTTATGATCTATATACTTTTCATTTATTTAAACCACTTGTCAACACGTTTTCCCATTTTGTTTGAGACACCTCCAAACCATGGTTTTTAAAAGCATCAACGACTTCTCCGACCGATGAAAATTGTTGTCCACGCAAATTTATTCTTGACGTTAAGAAACAAAAAGAGGTCATTAGGTTCGAATTAGGAGTGCTCAAAAAGTTGTTCTGATGAAGAATGGTCCGGCGTCGCTTGTTTTTCTCCCTTATTTTACCGTAGACTTTGTATATCTCTCAAAATAACCGTTCTATGTTCCTCTAAAGTCACTGTTACCACATGACAAGTTTGACCGAAAAAATGGCGACCATTTGTTTGCACGTGCTTCAACTTTTGTTTGATTTAATTATCTCGGAACACCCAAGCACTCGACTGCCGTTTAGCTTTTTTCTCATACGCATAGATCCACATAATTGGTCACCTTTTACAATCTTTTACACATTTTTTGAAGCACCACCATTTTATTTCTTAAGTATTTGTTTGCAATTATTAAACCAAGGATCGTTTTGAGATTTTGTCAAATTATGTGGGATCCAACGGAAACAAACCTTTTTTTACGGCTAAATGATCACGTAATATCTTATTCATGATGGTGGAATTTATGCCTAAGGATGCCTTAATCTTACAGTATGTTAAATGACGTTTTTGCACAGCATCAATGTTTTCTGACATAACTGATTCGGGTCGATCATCGCGATTTTCAGCAATGAGCGAACGGCGACTACGATTAGACTCGACGCCAAAAATGGAGATAAAGGCGGGTTCTGACATGACAATTTTGCTGAAATATTTTAGCTAATTTAGTGATAATTAAAATAAAACTTAACGATGTTTGTTTAAACCTTTTATTCGTACTGAATACATTTTAGAGCATTTTGGCCGATTTAGTTTTAGTGAAAACGGAAATGGTTGATGGTTGTACATATAGTTGATTTTAAAAGCTTCTTTCAAATGTCAAACTTTCTAGTAGGAACGTCAGATGGTAGCTGACAATACTCAGTGTTGCCAATGCCCAAATATTAGTAGTTTTGCTTTACAATATTTTTCATTTACTTTTTTTCCAGTAACGTAAGAAAACTGCAAAACTCGCGAGAAAAGATTTATTTGCTTTCAAACTGTAGAATTTCTTTTTATATAATCTTGCTAAATATACATTACCTGCCGCAAATTTAAGATAACTAAAATTGTTAGAATTTAAGGTCTGAATAAGCTGTCTTTTATGCATGTTTGCGCAATAACTGTTAAATTTGAGACTGTAATAATCTTATGCAAACAAATTAAACAAACAAAAGTTGTTCTCACACTACACTAAAATCCTTTTTCTACGCTTATTTTATACAAAATGATTCTTTATTCGGGTTTTAGCGTCTTAAAAAATGTTTTATAATAAAATTGTACTTATTCTTAATTTTTAGGACAACCCACAAAGACTGGTAGGAAGTCTAATTATTAGGTACCGTGGGTTAGGTTTAAATTTGTAGCGTTTTCTATTTGCTGAATTATTATGTGAGATTAATATACAGGATGGGGATTTTAAATGGAACACTGGTTATATCGGCTTTGTAAATATGATTTCTCCAAAATTCAAAAACATGTCTTCAGAGATTTTTTATGGACTTTACTTTTGTCGTGTAGTAAAACATTGGGACGGCGCAGCCCTAACCAACTTTTTTATTTTGATTAGAAGACACCACTTGGGCACCTTTTTAAAAAGCTTATTGAAAAGGTTTTTTTAAGTCCCTCGCACCATGTGTCAAAAATGTAATAACATTGAAATTCAAACTCCTTAATAAACACTTAAATTAACAATAACATTAAAAATATAATGTAACCATTTTAGCGTGCGAACTGTTAAATATATGCCCCATTTACGAGGTTAGCACAAACCGATGGTAGAACTCTTCCCTTACTCCTCTTAAAACTTCTGGTGTGATTTAACGTATCTCTGCCCGAATTTTCGCCTTTAACTCTTTCAGAATTCTAGGTCTGGTAGCATAACCCTTGTTTTTAAAAAGCCCCATAAACAAAAATCTGAGGGTGTAATATCCGGGGATCTGGGCGGGCATTCTATAAATCCTTGCCTTTCTATCCACCCATTTGAAAAGGCAGCACTTATAAATTCTCTTACATTTCTTGCAAAGTGGGAAGGGGCTCTATTCTGCTGAAAAAATGTTCTTTTGTTTAGATTGCCATTATTAAAATATTTGAAGAAAATTTAAATACTGATCTCCATTTTAATTGTCTTCAAAGAAAAATGGACCAAATATTTTGTCTCCTATTATTCTAGCCCAAACATTTAATTTCTCTTGGTTTTAAGGGTAGATTCCTTTCGTCGGTATAATATCGGCAATTTTGACGACTAACCTAAAATAAAAATTAATTATGTTAATGTCGTCTAGGATAATTTGAAAGAAAATATTTTTGGATATATTTTCGATTTCCATGATAACCAAACAAAAAACGATTCTTTGATTAACTTAAAAATGTAGGTGTAAATTTAAAAAAAAGGGGTTTGTTATATAAATATCCAATAAAAAACGTGTGTTTTAATACTTGTTTGTTGTTTGTTTAATTTTTTGTAAAACTTTTATTATATTTAGGAAAATGTGTTATAGGAACTTTTTTAAGATTATGCACAATTATGCCCAAAGAGTATAAAAATGTACTGATTATATTTTATTAAATTTGACATTTTCCTCTACAAAGTTAAAATATATTATATATATATATATTTAATTTTTATTATTATTAATATTTTATAATATATATATATATAAATAATAATATATTATTATAATATTCATACCCAATAAGTATATTTATATTATGATTTCTTTATTATTAATGTAGGTATTTACTGAATTTTCAGAAGAAAAGTTATAGCAACTCATGCGGGTTTTTTCAGTTAACAAGTTATAGCTTAAAAATAATGTTTGGAAGAAAATAAAATATAATCATTATAATTTTATTTACCATATATTAAGTAGATTTTAAACTGTACTATTAATTTTAAATAATTTAACATTTCTGTATGATTGTTATAATATGTAGTTAACATGTTTTTTAATAGTTTAAGATATATTTTTATTTATACTGATGCAATATTCAGTTTTTGTGCAAGGTGTTTCAAAGCTAATGTCTCTTGTGTAACGAAAAAAAAAGTAAAAAATGTAGCTTAGTATACTAAAAAATAGAGAAAATGCTGGAAACTCAGGAAGATGCATATTAAAAAATTAGGGTCAAATTTTAAAATTAAGCAATTATCTTTAAAGAAAGAAAAACATGGATACTTTTTAATGCTTATAAGGTTTAATATTTTTAAACCGTTTTATAAGCATTTATTTAAATTATTATTTTTATATTTAGAATAAATACTTAATAAAATGAAAAGTTTCAATTGCAGGGTCTGGACTCTGTATTTCATCAAAAAGGTAAATATTGTTGGGGGTACTACATAATTTTACAGTGTCAGAGCCTATACCCTTAAAGTACATACTTTTTAAAGGTTGGGCCACCCTTTAATGAGATGCTATTTTTTGAATATTAGAGAATGTCTATGTGTTTGCAATTTTGTTCAGGATGTTAAAATGTTTTTATTGCTGACAAACTTATATTTAAAGCCCTTAGTTTTGGTAAAAATATTTAGTTTGTCAATATGTAATTGTAGAAAAATCTCCTAAGCTAGTCATATTTTTAGATGGGCAAATGCAAATGCCTTTAAGTTTAATGGTACCATTCATACAGAAGAGAAAGAACACCTAAAAAACTTTAGGTTACTGTTATCAGGTTTCCATTCTGGTATTGTATTTCGTAAATTAATGGTCTTCCATATAAGGTTGAAAACCACCCCCAATAATCTCCAATAGTAAAACTGATGAAATATTTTTTAAATTCAAAATTTCACCTCGGAAATCGTCTCTCGGGGTTTTAGAGGTCGCTAATTACGAATCCGTGGTCAATAAAATCAAGTGAAGGTGGTTGCACCCCCATTAAAACCACCTCTAGGAGTTACAGAAATGGGAAAATTTTAAATTATATATCGAAAATCGTCCCTAGGGGGTTTTTAGGGTCGCTTATTACGAAATCAAGTCAGGGTGGTTGTACCGTATTAAAACCACCCCTAGAAATTACAGAAAT
Organism: Listronotus oregonensis; assembly: GCA_019359885.1. NCBI lineage: Eukaryota > Metazoa > Arthropoda > Insecta > Coleoptera > Curculionidae > Listronotus > Listronotus oregonensis. Next base: position 56,472 of record JAHBCN010001559.1, read on the forward strand.
GGAGAAATTTTAAAGAAATAAAAATTTTACCTTGGAAATGGCCTTTCGGTTTGGGGTCGCTGATTACGAATCCGCTGTACAAAATCGAGTAAGGGTGGTTACACCCCATTAAAACCAACCCTAGGGGTTACAGAAATGGAGAAATTTAAAATTTTACCTCGGAAATCGTCTTTCGGGGGTTTTCGGGAGCGCTGATTATTGTAATATATCCAGGTGGTTTCTACATTTGCAATAAAACCACTACAATCCAGTTTATAATATGTATATTAGCATATTTTAGAAGACATACAAAACACGAGAAGTCAGCCTCTCAAGACCTCTTTTAAGCATGGCTGCTACTACAGTACTAGTCGCGCCATCAAGCGGCGGTTGCCTTTTTATATGTTTGGCCTAACCTAATTGAACCTATGGCAAGTACATAAGAAGCTACGGCCAGTACAACACTTTATGATACAATTATGAATCCGAAGTCTAGTTACCACAAACTTTTAATATAATATGTGCGCAAATTTTGGTTTTAAAGTAGTTAAATTATCAAAGAAATAAATTACGAGTGTAATAAAATCGTTTTTCGAATTTTGAATTTTCAAAATTTTCCCATTTCTGTCACTCCTAGGGGTGTTTTTATGGGTCAACCACCTTAATATTTGGCGCTTTGGTTTAACAGGAATCCGAAAAAATCCCGTGAACGTTTCGGAATTTTGAATTTTCAAAATTTTCCCATTTCTGTCACTCCTAGGGGTGGTTTTGATGGGGTCCAACCAGCCTCACACGATTTTTGACCGCGGATTCGTAATCAGCGACCCCAAAAACCCCCGATAGAGGATTTCCGAGGTAAATTTTAAATTTTATTTTTTTTTTATCAATTTTACTAGTGGACATTATTTGGGGGTGGGAAAACTACCCTAATTTTTTCATTATTCATTGTAAGGCCAATCGGAGTTTGTTATTAACTTTTTCACATTTTCCGGCTTATTTATTGGGCTACGTTGAAAAATAAATTTTTCCTTGATTTTTTTTTTTTTGGAATATATTTCGATTCTAGGCGACCAAACTGACAAATGCTGTAATGCTTTTTATTCAAATGACCAGGTTATAAAAAGACTCCATGTTTTTTTTACTTAATTTAGTTGCCTAAACTCTGATCGTTTATTAATAAAAATTAGGCATTAATAAGGGCTATTCAAGAATGACTTGGTATGCGTTAATAATTCTTATAAATAAACGATGGCCAAAAAAACGTATTTTCGAAAACAAGCGCAGGTCAATGCAGATATCTCTTTCACAAGACCTCAAACTTATCTTGGATTGGGGCGCCAAAAATCTTGTTCAGTTTAATGCCTCGAAAACACAGTCATGTTCGCTGTCGCGAAAAAAGTCTGCAAATGCTCATCCCTTACATATGAGCGGCCAAGTTCTGCAGAGCTAAGAGTCGTTTAATCTTGTCGGCGTTACTTTTGAGAATAACCTCAACTGGCACAAACACATTTCATCCATAGCTTCGGCAGCTTCAAAAAAGATTGGATTTCTCTTCCGAGCCAGAAAATATTTCTCTTCATCCAATCTGGACACTCTGTATGTATCCCAAATTAGACCCTCTTTGGAATATTGTTATAGAAGAGCCGTTCGTCTTATTAATGATCCAACGCTCACAGAAAGGCTTCCTCTTCTTGCCCACCGTCGAGCTGTAGGGGATCTGTCGCTCTTCTATAGGTATTTTCACGGCTTCTGCTCAGAGGAATTGGCCAGTATAATTCCTTCTCTGGCAGCTCCCAACAGAGCAACACGTATTGCAACTTTTATGCATCCTTTTACAGTTCAGTTAGAGAGGCCCCGAACTTCCCGCTTTCTTCGTTCCTTCATCCCTAGAGTGTCAAGACTATGGAACCTGCTGCCCGCAGAAGTTTTTCCTTCTCCTCCCAATCTCCAAAAATTTAAGTCCCGTGTAAACAAACTCCCTCTCACCACACTGAAGACACCCACGGTACGTTAGTACTTAGGCATCAGCCTTCGTGCACTGTCCCAAGATAAAAAAAAAATTAAAGCCGTTTTCACATCCTAAATTCCCAGTCCGAGCATTCACGATCGTTTTCTTTTTTTTGTGTGGGTCGGTACAGTATTTGGTAAAAGCTCCTAATCACCGTAACTCACACCGTAATTTGACTGCTTATGAAAGTATTTTAAAGATAATCCTGCAAACGCTTTTAAGTGCAAATACTGGAGACTATCTTAAATAAAATAATTTTTGATGACCATGTTTAGGCATTAAATTTGTAACACTTAACACATTCTTATGTTTTAATTATTTGTTTTGTCTTGCCCTATAAACTGAAACCTATTTTAGTAAGCTGCGATAGATTCAGCAAAGAACTGAGGAGTTTTAAGGTAAAATTAAAGTTAGTTGCAATATTTTTATTACCTTGTTTTATTTTATATTTTGATTTGTTTATAATTTAAAGTTTCTTACTTAAATTTAGTAAGTAGATTATTTATTTGCTAATATTTTTTAGTTACCTTTTTATATTGGTAAATGAGTAGTGATACATAAGTATCCTTAGTTGATTTTCTGTTTAATACAAATAAAGCACCTGTTTATTCGTACTTTTGAGTTTATTTTGTTTTTTTACCTTGCTTATGTAGTGCTTGTTATAAATTTATTTATTTATTTATTTGTTAAATGTCGTGACTGTTTTCTGTAAAAAAATCTTTACCCAAACGGGTTATTTATTTTTTTATTATACATTTTTTATATACATAAATAAACACTAAGCATCGTCCATACATCATAAAAGATTTTGGTCGAAAGTAAAATGTTATGCTATTATATTTTAGTAGTATTAGTTTTGGAGGTACAGGTTGTACAGTTTTGTTTTCTTATTGTATGAATTTTAATATTTGCATATCTTAGAGAAAATACCTACAAAATTTGAAATTTAATTTTTAAGTTTTGTAATTTAATTTTACATATAAAAATACTTTTTTGAATGACTTAATTACGTCGGATAGTGTATAACGCCAATAGAGCACGAAAATTCTACAAGATATTTTCTTAATGCTACGAAAGCAACGCCTTAGATCTTTGTGTAATTTTTTTTAAAGCATTTTCTCGAGGCCGATTTCACTATAAATATTTTTTTCCGAAAGCTATGCGATGAAGGGTTATCGAGATATCGCCGGAGAACGACCTTATCAGGACACCCTGTATTTTTATGGTTAAAGTGCAACCAAACTACTCCCTCCCTATTTTAAAGCACATCAGTCAATTATAGCAATTTTTTATGTGCAAGTCAGTATACCTTGTAACAACTGCTATTGTGACAAGAAAAGTCGTATTTTCTCTAAGTCAGATTGTACTAAATTATAAGTAATTTCCTAGCCTTCTTCATAAAACTGGCGTCAAACCAGTTCCTCTATTTTTAGTAAATATAAATAATAATGATATTAACCACGTTTTGTATAATTGGTAAAAATAAAATATCAATAATCCAAAACAATCCTATTCTCGATGAGAGAGAGCCAATAGTATCTCAGGACGTAAATCGGCTCTGTTAAGGGATTTTTTTTTGTTTTTTTTTTATTATTATTTCATAGGTAATCATTGTCACCCCACAATGAAAAAAAATATAGATGGGTTCTGTAAACTGGGCCACTCACTATCTCAGGCCGATATAATGTGAAAAATATCGTTTATTTTATAATTTGTACTCGACTTAAAAAATAATCACCTAATTAATCGCTCTACGTCGTACAATATCAAGTAAAATATAGTTTATTACATAAAAAAAATCGTTTTTATGATTCTCAAAAAAACAGTCCCCTGTATATTCCTAAAAACAGTCCTCTGTCGAAAAAGGTGTTTATCTCACCATTATTATTAAAAATCTAATGTACTTTTAGTACACCTAAAAAAACGAATGTTAATTTTGTTACCAATTTTACGCACAGTCCACTGGTTCTTCTTTAAAACTGCTTCAATAACATTTAATACAATTAATCTTCATTTCTACGTAGTGTTTCGTATGTTTTTTTAAGTTTGCACAATGATAATAAATAAATAAAATTATTAACCTATAAAAAAACCTAACCAGGGGACTGTTTTTCAAGACAAAAATAGGCTTAAAGTTGCCCAGTTTACAGAGAAATGCCCATTTATAAATGGGCAAAAAAAACTTATTTGCATTATAAAAATGTATGTTTTTTTTATTTCCTCTTTATTGTTTTGATTTATTATTTCCTAGCTAATGATTGTCACTCTCCAAAAAAAAAGAATATATTAAAGTGGACAAAAAAATATTTGCATTATAAAAATATAATTTTTAGATTTATAGGAAACAGTCACGTTATAATATTTATTCCATATAAAATTTTAATTTCTCTATTTTAATTGATTATATTTCTTTTAGATATACATAACATGACACAACAGCAACTGCTAACACCTAAAGTCGAGGTTACAGAAAATTTCGATGGCAGTTCAGACCACCAGAGCAACAATGCAACCCCGGACTCCAGTCGGATAAGTACCCCAGAGAGCGTAATAAACAACAACAATAACATGAGCACCCCATCAACCAGCGCGAATTCCATGAGCGCACCCACAAACAAACCAGCTACTAAACAAAGGCGGATCAGACGTAGAGCTACGTCACAAACTCACGATCCCGCTGAACAGCTTACGGAAATGTCTGTACGAGGGTTAAATTTATTTCGATACGCCTCCATAAACGAAGGTATATATCAGTGCACCGAGTGTGCAAAAGTAGACGTAACAAAAACGTTTAAAAACAAGTACAGCTTCCAGAGACATGCGTTTTTGTATCACGAGGGACAGCAGAGAAAAGTTTTCCCTTGTCCTGTGTGTTCGAAAGAGTTTTCACGGCCTGATAAGATGAAAAATCACATGAAGACGGTGCATGACTGTTTCATGCCAAAGGATGTCGTAAGTGATGTAATCTTTCCGCCGGCCCCCATGGGATTTTTTCCTACTATGTAGTTCTTAAAAACTTGATTTCGAACTTGGTGCTTCCGTTTTGGAGCAAGCTATATATTCGATTTTGATGCTAAATTTGAAGGATATTAAGTATTCAAGTTTAATTTAAAAATGCAGTTGGTACAGAAACATTAAAACTAACGATGATGGTTTAAAAGTATTTAATTAAAAAATTTAAAAAATCATCCGAGGCAAATGTTAACAAGAGAGCCAAATAATATTTGATTCACATGATTTTTAAGTACAGTGGGTTTTGATGCATTTATTTGGATCTTACTTACTTAACAAAATATCATTTGGAGGGACCCAGAAGGAGATTAAAACGAGTATGATTTTTTTTTAATTTTAAAATTTGCAAATGTTTTCAAAACGTGCTTTCATTTGTTTGCAATCTCCCTAAAAGAGTTCCGGTTCAAACAGTTTTTTAACTTTTGTAATAAGCAAGATACTTAAGGCGGCGACTGACTTGTAACTAAACGTTGTAATGAAACATTTTACACATCGAACATTCACGCAGTGAATACAGAAAACTGCGCCGTTCGCTACTCCATCGGGTTGTAGGTTTTTTCTCGAACCCCTTTGAAGTGTTCGGCGCTAGTCAATCAGTAAATCAGTTTGTTCGTTGCGAGCGTATGGAAAGTCGTGGTTTTTTTCTATTTTGTTATTTAAATAAAATTCACTTTCTGCGGTTTTGCATTTTGTGTGAATCAGGATGCAGTGGGATCGTGAGAAAACCCTGCTTTTTATTGACAAACCTGTAAAAAAACTAATTTGAGCAAAAAAAATCGGTCGGTCTGTCTTTCTGTCTGTTGGTTCGATAACTTTTGGGGGAATTAAACTATTAACTTCAAATTTTGTACACAGGTGGGTATCTATAAGAGAACCATTCAGATTGTTTTTGAGCCATATTCGTTTAGGGGAAGGGGGTGAAATGGGGGGTTAATTAGCAAAAAATAGGTTTTTTTAATAAAAAATCGAGTAATATGTCCTATTATTGGTTTTTTGATACACAAAATTCGATTTTACAGTCTATATGACATTTTAACAAAAAAATGTCGCGGGGGGTAAAAAGGAGTATAGAAATTAAAAATTATTTAAAAAAAATTAATAATATGTCTTTTAAAGGGTTTTTGATATGCAAAATTTGATTTTACTATATATATAACATTTAAACAAAAACTGGTGGGGAATGGGGGGCAGGGTAAAAAGAAGAGGTGGTAGTGGTTAAAAATTGTAAAAAAATCTAGCAATATGTCGTTTTAGGGGTTTTTTGGTATACGAATTTTAATTTTTCATTTGTATGTCATTTTAATAAAAATTGGGGTGTTAGTAAAAAAAAGAAGGAAAAATCAAGTAATATGTCTTTTTTGGTTTTTTTCGTATACGGATTTTAAAACAGTGATTTGAAAGTAATAAGTCTCTTCACCGATTTGTTGTCTGCTTCTGTACAAATTCGTTACCCAAATGCGTTTTTTTTCTTTTTCGTCTTTAAATAACAATAGCGTACTAGCAGAAATGCAAACGTGACCTCAATGTCTGACATTTTCGACGACACTGTGAAGACGAATGGTGGATCACTCGTGAACCGAGCATTCAAACGCGAATAATCGCTACGTGAATGAATACTACGTGGTGATGAACTGAACGGGTTGCTGTAATGTAATGCTCGTAGCGAGCATTACATTACAAGGTTCGGTTACAAGTTCAGATTATGTATTCATAGTATTTAAATAAGTCGTAAAATGTTCTAAGATACTAGCTAAGTTTTAATTTTCTTAATAAAAATATTCTTGCCCAAAATTGGCATCAAAATCGACCTAGGGTTATAACATCCATAAAAGCTATGCGTCTAACCAGAACGCGGGCAGTCACTGATCTGGTAGCTGATAAGCTGTGACTGTCAATGTTCAGTATCACAAAGCTTTAATTTCCTAGGTTTATAGCGATGCTCTAGAAACGCTTTTTAGTTTAGTTGGTTAAAATTATCAAGTAAATTAATAATAAAGAGTACAACTGTAGAACTAGTTTAGGCAATGTGATTAACCGAGCCGTGCTTGGTTAAAAATACCTTTAAAAGGTCTAATTAGGTTAGGTTCTTGGTAGATCTTTACTGCAAAGCAGTGGTTTAATCTCCAAATAAAGTTACGTACTATGTTATTAATCTTCTAAAGATCTAAAAAAATCCATTTTTTACGACATATCAAGTATTTTTTTTTAATTTAAATTATGTTTATAAGAAATATTGTCTCATGGGTATTGAGGAGTTGCAGATATTATTATCTCATCCGTAATAGTTTTCTTATAGTTATAGTACAAATTTAAAACTATAACAATAACGCTGGTACGCGGTGCTGTACAGACGCTCATTACCGTATATTTCGTCGGCGAATTTAACCGAGATCATCCTTATAATTATGGAAGGGATAGAACCGAGATTTGGCCATCTTCAGTGGTTGTTTTGCGTTTATTTAATGTCAATAGTTACAATCTCCCGCAGTTGGTCACTAGTTAATACACGGGGTAGCTATTAGGGGTGAAAGTGGATTATTTTTTTAGATAACGGCCTTCATTGATATATATGCTCAATACCTAGTCGGTTGACTAGGTATTGACATAATTTAAAGGGAGGGGGCCAGAAGTAAATATAGTAAAAATTTGGGGAAAGGCCGTCATAAATAATATGGCCGCCTTTTTAAGTATTTATATGGGGCCGACAGCTACATGGATACATAAGCTCTTATATCCTGTTCATATGTACCACTTACCTGGGCTCTTGTATCTCGATAACTATTCGAACAATTTTGACATGTAAGGTCTCATTTTTTTGTTTTTAAATTCTGGTGTTTAATTTACAGATAATTTATCGATATATCGACAAATATCAATTTTAAAACAAAAATATGCCCAAATAAAATTTTTAATTAAATGTGGCATTACAAAAATATGACTTTTCATTAGGTGTTTAAAAGATGTCATGTTATTAAGATCGTAAAAATGACTATTACTTTACATTATTTGCAATTTAAAAAAAATTAACATTTGTAAGAACTAAATGATTAAATTATATCAAAAAAGTAAAATACTACTCTAAACTTGACTTCAGCTGATACATACATAAATTTTGATCCAATTTTAAAGTATGAACTATTAATATTATTCAATAAATAAAGATTTTTTTATAATTATTTAGAAATAAAAAAAATGGAATACATAAAGTAAAATTTGCATTAGTAGTTCGCAGAGCAAGTACATTTTCTAATTAAAAAAATGAAAAAAAAAGGTAAAGCTTGTTTTTAACGTTATATTTATCCATGTAATAAAATGTTATTAATAAATTGAGCAAATGACTTTAAAAGAAAAACAAATGAAACCTTATCTGTCAAAATTGATGGAAAAGTTACCGAGAAAGGACCACTCACGAATAAAAAAAGCGATACAGGTAAGTATGTAGTACATTTGACCCTGTATTAAGGGCTTATGTATCCACCTAGCTGTGTGCCACTTTGGATTTAGACTTCTGAGTGCCTTAACATTAAGTAAAAAAGGCGAAAATATCATTAATGACGGTCTTTCTCCAAAATTTTTATCAATTTTACCCCTGTCCGCTACCCTCTTTGTATTTCATCCACGTGTTCTCTCTTTGGGATTTTGTTTAGTTATGGCAATACCTACACACCCCACACCTTTTTCTAGCATACTATTTATGACGGCCCTATCTGAAAAAGTAAGGCTTAATAGCTACTCCCTGTATCCAGTAGGGTGTCTGCCATCATGGGATTGTACTTATTGGCATTAGACGAGCACATTACAATGGAGAAATACCATTTTACCGATGACGGCTAAACCACAACTTTATCTCTTGTACTATAAGCGGAGCTATTATCACAAAACAAATTAGGAAGAAAATAACAAAACCAATAATAAAGATTTTATTTGATATGGAATACAGTTTGGATTGTCTAGGGTGTCCATAAATCCAGTAGGTGGCAACATGACATGAACCTAAACAAATTTTTTTTGTTATCAAAATATCGAGAAGGAACATGTAAACTGACAAACCAGGAAAACCTTTAAATGAGAATGAAATGGGGTTTATTTACTTCTAAATTTTATCAATAAATTTTCTTTAATTAACTTTTAGGTTTAAAACAAGAGCCTTTATTCATTATACATTTTTTTACTAAAATGAAACTGTTGCAAACGTATTTAGTTAGTTAGTTAGCTAAATAACTAATATTTGGCAGAATCATTGAGGTAGTTGCAAAAATATTTACTTAAACTGATGCTATGTCTACATAGCTAATGTTAAGCAGAATCATTTAAGTATTTTTGTAAGTGGAATGTCTGCCTGCTCAGCCCAATTTTTTTTTTGTAATTTTAGTTTCAGTATAGTTGCCGCCTATTGTAAATTTTTTAGGTTTTAATACTTTTTATGTTTAACAAAGTTAACAGCAATTTTGTAGTATAGTGTTCATAATATTTAAAATAAGTTATATTTAATAACGACTGCACAGACTAGAGACAATAATATTTAAAACTATATATCTTTAATTTGGCCGCGTAACGCACAAAATATATCATATCTATATAATTATATATATAGGTTACACGGTTTTAAATGTTTAATTTAGGTGTTGGGAAAAGGAAATAACTTTTTATTCTGTTTTTGATAGAGCCCTTGTAAGTATAAATGTTATTTATTTTTATTTGCTCTAAGCTTTGTTTTTCTGTTGATTAATTCTACATTAGAGTTTAGGCTTTCGACAATTTATAAAATGTTTTTCTTTTCTATATTTTATACAGCTTTTTACTTTTCAAGGCTTTCGCCTTTGTTTAATGGTTAAGACATTAAAAAAGGTCACTATTCGAAGGAACGGACGGAAATTTCACAAAGGTATTTTAGAATTTACTTTTAAAGCAGTAAGTTTTGAATATTTTCATATTAACTAGATTTAAATTTGTGTTAATTGGAAATTAAACATTCTTAAAAATAAGTTTGTTTACGAATCGGAATATCATCCGAAGGGGTTTTTACAAGAAAATGTTCCCATTGGTCCAAAAAGTCAGTATCCATGGTAACAAATGCAAACGACCGGTCTGGAGATTTTTTCTTCATGTATTCTTGCTTACGTTAAGCCGCGTTTACACCAAATTATTTCACTAAGTTTTCCACAAGTTGCGGCAATTTGTTGCTTTTCCAACAAAATACAGCAACTTTTTCTGTCTTTCACTTGTGAAGAGACAAATTTTCCACTAAATTTTAGTTTCCCGCGGAGTGTCGCCGCGTTTACACAAAAGTCTTCAACTAAGTTTTCCACAAGTTGCGGCAATTTGTTGCTTTTTCTACCAAATACAGCAACTTTTTCTGTCTTCCACTTGTCAAGAGACAAATCTTCCACTTAATTTTAGTTTCCCGCGGAGTGTCGGTAAATATCAAAGAAAGTTGACAACTAAAAGTGGGAGATTTGATGCTGCGCGCTTTGCGCAAGGTGCTTGTAGAAAACTAGTGGAGAACTACTACCTAAACCTTTTGCGTCAATACTTTGGCAACAAGTTTTCTAATTGTTTCTCTAAATTCAGGGAGAGTAACTTTTAGCTTTCTACAAAAAATCTTCCACTTGTTGCTCTAATTTGAGAAGTGCAACTTTTACTTTTCTACAAACGATTTTTTGTCAACTTTAGTGTAAACGCGCCTTTTATAAAAGATCAAAAAAGTTGAACAACTAAAAGTGGAAGATTTGTTGCTGCACGCTTTGCACAAGCAACTTGTAGAAAACTAGTGGAAAACTGGGGAACTACTGCCTAAACCTTAGGCGCTAATTCTTTGGCAACAAGTTTTTCACTGGTTTCTCTAAGTGTAAGAAGAGCAACTTTTAGTTTTTTACAAAAAATCTTCCACTTGTTGCTCTAATTTAAGAAAAACGACTTTTAGTTGGCAACTTTTAGTTTCCTACAAACACTTTTTTGTTAACTTTTAGTTGTCAACTTTGATGTAAACGCGCCTTTAGCCTCCAACCAAAATGAACAGATTTTTAGTCCCAAAAAATTTTTGCACTTAGGGGTTTAATACCATTCTTAACTCATATAGGTTAATAAACTGTAGATGTGTTCTTGTTTTTTTCGCCAAATAGGACCGTTTCGGTAGAGTTAGCAGACTCACAGATCTGTTTAAAAAGATACTGACAAAAACCCTACAAAATTAAAACGTTATTTACGTTTCGGTGATCATTCTCCCAGTTTTTAACATGAAGCTGTGTAATGAACAAACATAACCGATTTAAATTTGACTTTCAAAACTACAGATATTTTGAGAAATTTGTCTTAAAATTATGACATGTCACAAATTTGCGATTACCGTTAAATTTTTACTGTTCTTTTTATATGTTTCTTAAGCTTTTGTAAATATTTTTAGGTAGATCTGCGTGTTTATACGAGTCATTGACTTTGCGTGCACCATTTCAACTATGGGATCTCAAAGGAAGTGGTCCTGTCTCACAGGATATCCCAAATAATATTTTTTATTTAATAAATTGTGATATTTTACACTTACCTTGAAGGCTACTGCAACTTAAAAGCAGCATTTACATAAAATTAGACATTTTTATAAAGCCTTAAGGAGCTTGTAACCCTAGATGCGTTATCTAATTTCTTATGGTTTTCTAGATTTTTGCAAACTTAAAGTTTCTATTAAAATGTTATTCATTTATTATCCTGTGATTTTATCGCAGGTAATAAATATAGAACACATTTTTTTATAAAAAATTTAAGTCTGCAAAAATCTGGGAAACTAAAAAATTCAAAAACGCATCTAGACTTACACAGTTTCTGTGTTCTCTACTATTACAAGATAAGTTGTAGCTACTTAAGCAACATCTTTTTTTACAAATTATTTTTTTAATGCGGCATTTCATATTTGTGTTGTCCAACTTATTTTTTAAATACGTAAGATTATTTTTTATTTTTTTAAACACTAGGTTGATCCACAGCATTGGTTTGGTAAAACTTTTTTAATGTAAACAACCTTTTACCTTTAATACTAAATGATATTACACCATACAGACTCGAGTTTCGTACATGTTAAATATTATCATTGTGAACAAAAAATTGATATTTTTTTATATGTATTTCTCTTCTGCTTCTTAAGTTTTTTTATTACAAAATTTAATAGGTTATTGGTGGAAAAATTATAAATATATTAATACTTTAAATAATCTATTTTAATTCTTTACTAGATGATAGTAAAAATCATTTGGAACAAATGTCATAAGAGAGCCAAAAATATTGATTTTTGTTCTCATATGATTTTTATATTTGTAACATAACCAAGTTATTTTTTTAGGACTGTTAGGTTAATAAATTTTTTATAAGCCTTTAACTTTCCAAAACTTTTCCAAATTACCCAACTTTTTATTATTTTAAATGCTAAGCGATATTACAACAAACAGACTCGAGTTTCGTACCGGTTGATAAATTATTATAATAAATATTTCTTTTTATTTATTTCTGCTTTCCCTGCAGTTTTTTATTATTAGAAAAAATTAAGGATTTAATCTCGCTAACATTTTTATTAATTTATCGTTTACTAAATACTAGTAATAATCATTCAGAATAAATGTCATACGAGAGCCAATAAAATTGATGTTTGTTCTTATATGATTTTTGTTGTTTCTATACTTAAAATTTAAAAGCTTTTTAGTTGTGACAACATAAAAATGAACTTTGTAGCATGTACGTGGATCCTTAACAATTAAAGTTAAAATATTTTAATTTCATACAAAATATGGTACCTAATCACTCGTACATATAGAAATTATTAAGTAAAACACCTCTCATAAAAAATCACTTCTTTTACGGTTTTGTATTAGCTTTGTACATGTCTTTGCGAAAGACTTGTTTTGACATACAATTTTGAATTGACAAAATAACGAGACACATTTGTAGTCTAAAACTAATATAAAAAGTTGTATGTTTATTACTATACATATTAAATTTTTTGTTTTGTTTTAAAATATATTATAAAATACTTTTAAGGCATTAATCAAAAACTGAAATGACAAAGGCAGTTGAATTTTAACTACATTAACAATTATTTTTTTAAATCCCTAAAAATATGTGGCTGTAATTAAAAATGAGGTGGTTTAATTAAACTAAGTTTAAATAGGCAATTTTTTTGTAATACCCCTTAACTGTTTTGCAAGTATTGTCCGTAAAAGTTGTCTTAAAGTACTCCACGGCAATATGCAGAGGATTCTGATTAACACAAATCTGCTTATACGCACAAAGTTATAAATTTGACAATAATGTTATATATCTTCCACTTTGTGCCTTGAAAGTGAAAATAATGTGATTATATATTACTGTGCAAATTGTACAAAAATCTAGATTTACAATATCGATTTATAGATCTAACAGTTCTTAGATATAAAATATCTACTAATACAATGGAACTCTGGCAATAGTTTAGAATCACTGTGTGATAGTTTTATTTTTATTTTTCTTTAGTTTAACATTTTGTTAGGCCCAGGCCAGTTTTTGTCAAAGTTCTTCCAATAAGGTTATGGCCATCAAAAGTTTTTGTTAAAAAAATATTGGCCTTAACTTTCTTTTCTTTATACGTGTAAGAGTACACATAAGTGCAATTAATATAGATTTTTATTTACTAACGTTATCGTTATTAGGTGTAAGGTTACAGGTTTAAAATTTTGCTACTACTGTTAATAAAATTAACAAAATTTATAAATTGATAATTGACATATAATTATACATCATGTTAACAATTATATTATATTTTTGTGTTATAATTTAGGATACCTAACGTTAATAGTATTATATTTTTTGTCTAAAAAAATTGTATTTTCACTTTATCCTTACTTTATATTATGCTATTCAAAAATAAATGCAGAGTTAACTTTTTTTTAATTAGCTTTAAACAAAAAATGTTTTTATTTCTTGTTGTTTTGAATAAATAAAGTGTATAACATTTAGATATTTAATTTTTAAGCAATACTAATTGGAACAAATTCTGGACTTTTTTGTGTGTTCTAAAGTACTATCAAACAAAAAAGTATTACGATATATCAGTTGGGTTTTTGTAAACTGAGTATTGGCGGATAGTAGATTAAATATCTATTTTTATACCCATTTATCAGTATACAAACTTCTTTTCGGACATCTTAATTAGGTAGTTGTCGGTGTTTTCATAATGGGGTAGTTAATTATAATATTATAAAAATAAAATTTTATCTATCATTTACTCTATATATTTTCCCTAGTTCATTCGACTTAAATATTTACTTCAACTTTGGATCTTCGTAATATTTTCAGTAAAAAAACAATGCTTATAAACAATTATAAGTATAGTTTTTTTGTGCAAATCGTTTGCTCTTAGCTCTGGATATAATAATATTAAAATGATCCATTATACTACATATATAACTTTATTTTCTTTCCTGTTATAATTCACCTACTGGAACCATATTTACAAGTGTAGTTTTAGGTAAATACAAATTTTAAGGCCCATTTTACGTATTATTTTTGTGCCTTATTTCTCGTAAGGCAGTTTACGTGTTCCCTATCAGTTATTACCCTAAACATAGGCTTGTTACCCAATTGCCATAAATTTAAAAGTATTAAATTATTGATCGCAAAAATAAATAAGTATAATTATTTTTATAACTTTTTGACATAATAAACTCCAGAAATACTGAAAGCTGAATTTGATTTATCGAAAATAACAATACTTAATAAAATAAAAGTATTTATTTTCCTTTTTAGGTTTTTTGAAATATTTGTTTCTTTATTTAAGCTTAAAATTGGCTTGTAAAACATTATTATTTATAAAAAATAACTAGCCTATTATTATAGCACAATATATTGTTTGTTTATGTGTAAACACTTGAAATACAAAGTTTTTAAATAAAATATCATATTAATTTAACTCTGCTGCTTTCATTTTTTGTGATCACAAATTAATTGTTTACTGTTTTATTTCTATTTACTTTTATTTTTTTGGTTTTAAATAAGTTTTTTATGCTTTAATTATTATAATAAAATATAGATATACAAATATCGATAAGTTCGATTAGGTATAGAAAAAACTGAATGCAATGGTGCAAAGTATGTATTATAACCTCTTGTATACCTTTACAAAGTTTATATTTAGGTAAGGAGAATAATAAATTGTTTGTTTAATGTAATTTTCCTTTATTAATAAATCTACCTCTAATAAACTTGTCTTTTAATAATTATAAACACATTTTATAGCAATTTTGCTATTTAAATATTTTAGTACGAGTTGCAATTATTAATCATTTAGGTAACCTGAACTACGGATCCTTATTTAAACTCCGGGTATAATGGTAACATAGTAAACATACGTAAGGGTAGGGAATGTGAGTGCTCGTGATGTGCTTAACCAAACGGCACAAAATTGGGGTAGGTACAAACAATAAGCGTAAGTCTCATGCAGGGAATATTTGCCAATATTGCAACTTCTAGTGGATGAATATGACTGTCTGTCTCATATGAAATGATATGTAATATAATATATCAGGCTCTTAATATAAACATATACTTTTAAATATGTTTTAAATTTTAATTTGGCATGCAGTGGTTTTATAGTCTGTCTCAAAGTATATCGTGTTAGCTCTTGTCTTCATTTATGGATTATACCTGCCGACAGCAATAAAACTGCGGATCGGTAGGTATTAAAGGACCGAAAATTAGGGACGAACCTTAATAATATAAAGATTTATAATTTATTGTTTATTTAGGGAAGTATAATCTTAAAATTACATTAAGAAATTAAATATATGCAAAGTTTTAATAAATTTATAACTGCATTATCTATACATAATTACATTTTTAATCTAATTATCTAAATCTAATTCTGTTTCATTATCAGAGTCATCATTAAGATTAATTACAATAGATAATTTTGAAACCAGTTTTCAAAAAGTTCTGCACTTGTATCCTCATGATAATCCAAGCTAGAATCCGTAATATTCTTTGCAGACAACAGCAAGCAGTTTGGGACAAATCCGTCTTCTGAACCAGCGTGTATTATGGTAATGCGCTTTCCTTTATTTGAAGGTGCTTTCGTCTGACAGTTTTGATTGAAATCAACCCATCCTTTAGATACTGTGTCGTGTGTATCGAACCATGTTTCATCAAGGTAAATTACGGATCTGTTTTCTAACCTATATCTTTTAATTTCTTGAAGGTAATTACATCTCCAAGTGCGTAATCTGTGCGATTTCATTACTACTTGTCTTTTGTCTATTTTGCGGTATTTAAATCCCATTTTACAAACAACTCTATGAAGGGTGGCACGGCTAATATTTATGTTGGTTTCGTTTTCGTCTAGCTTCTTTTTCAGCTTATCCAAGGTAGAATAACTCGCTTTTATAAAGACAATATATTTTCCTTCTTATTAGGTCCTGATCTCTATTGTCTTTTACGGTGAGATTGAAAATCACTACGTTTTTTCTTTTGTTCAATTCTTCACTAATAATAATATCCCTTATCGATGATATTGGAGTTTTTGTAAGTAGACAGGTTTCTTTTAAAGCTTCTTGTTAAATTAGACCTCTACTGGTTAGTTTCATACACATTTTTCACAACCTGTTTTGCATCTAATGACAAATAATTTCGACGGGACATAGTTATATTCTCGTAAAACAACTTTTTCGAAACGCACAGTAAAAACGGTTATTCAAAACTGCCACTAAAATATTAGCCAAAATATTTATATGCCTAATGGTTAATACTCAAGAAATACCTGGCCCACCCCTGCCCTTATGAACAAATAGGTTTACCCAATAACAATAGGTAATAAAATCGTTAAAGGTTTATTGAGGTATGGTCCGTCAAAAGCCATAACGATATACTTTGAGACATACTATACCTTGGTTATTTTACCAATCTACAATTTTTTTTGGTAATAAAATTATAGCTTACACAAACCTGATAAGAATTATTTTTGTTAGAAACATAATATTTGTCAAAGAAGTCCTGAATTTAAACATTTTTTGTCCACTTTTAATTTACTCATTTAAGAAATTAACATCAAGACTTTCAGACAAACAATATTTGTAACAAACTTAGTTTAATTTAAAACTTTTTTTAAAAAAATGATCTTTGTATTTCTAAGAATTTCCATTCTTCTTTTGTGATGGTAATATAATATAAACAACATATTTACCAAATTTTTAATTAAATTTTACTCTTATAAGTAGTTCTCTCCTAATTTTTTTGGTCCCCTAAAGAACTACTACCTCATGGTTGACATGATCAGGTAAGATAAGACTTTTCAAATAATTTAAATTCCAAAGAAGTTCTATAATTTGGTCATCTGACTGATTTCTGACCTCCTAATATTTATTAAAACTATATTTTTTTTAACAAATAAAAGAAACTAAATATCGCGAATAAACATATCGCATGACTGTGATCAGTTCTTCACTGCGATTATACTAATGCAAGAGTTTTGCAAATAACTCTTTATTTGATTCTTAACTGCTGATTCTGACACTCAACGCCTAATTAATACTTCTGCATGTATATCCAAAAGTGAAATTTTTTGTAACTTAAAAGACAAGTAAGAACTTACAATTTCTCGTAAAACAATGTACTAAAATTGTTTAAAAAACTTTTAGTTCTTTATGTTAATGTAGTGTATTACTTTCCTCAGGCTGTCAAGAAACGTAATTTAAAGTTTTTAAATCCTGAATTGGTTTTATATTTTTCTTAACTTATATAAAATGTATTTATTTCACTTGTATTCTTCTAATAAGTGGGTTCGTCTATCTTCCAATTAGGTTTTTATGAATATATTTATTATTTTGTTAGTTTATTTTTAAGTTGGCAACATTCCTATCGCCCATTTTCTTGGAAAGGTATTATCCTTGAGCCTATACCTACTAGACGCAGCCCTATCATTCGGAAGTGCGATCAAGCATGCGAGAGAGAAAGAAAAATTGCTTACTAAACTTTCTCTCTTGTTACAACGTGCTGATTTGTCGGTCAGAGAAGTATTATACCCCACTCTGCATACAGTTTGGTAAGCATATCCCCATTGATCAATACGCACGTTGGAGAGTTTGGAAGGATTAGTGAGCGATTTTTCTTTTTCTCTTGTACACTTGTTCGCATTTATATATATATATATATATATATATATATATATATATATATATATATATATATATATATATATATATATATATATATATATATATATATATATATATATATATATATATATATATATATATATATATATATATATATATATATATATATATATATATTCAGCGCGCCCAGGGCGTGCAGCGGTGCCCCCACTAGGCCCACAATGTGTGGGGCGCCGAAAACGCTCGACCACTGATCGAATGTAAATCGTGTGCGCGCAAATTCCTGGCGACGCCCGAGCGCCGTGCGGTGGGGGGAGCGGGGTGATTTCTTTTTTTTCCCCAAATCATTAGTGTTCGGAAATACGGTGGTTTTCAGTAACCGGTGAAACGGCGACAGTGATTTCTAAATCACCGTGATTTTAAACAGTGATTTGAATCACTGCAGTGACTTTTTAATTCAGTAAAATTCACACAAAAGTATAAATATACACGCCCCCTTTTTTTTTGGGGGAAAACAGCACAGATAAACTAAAATAGAAGCTTTTATTTTATATGATGTGTTGCCCTAATTTATTTTAATATTTCTGCCCCAGAAGCCAAAGAAAAAATAAGATAAAATTCGCAAAAAAGCGGCAACCTTTGTCGGTATCGGTCGAGCGGCACGTTTGTATGTTCTCTTTGACTTGGCGGTGCCCGCGTCAAACAATATTACCTATATATAAATATCATATCAGCTTAAATCACCGTTTTCCTTCACATATTATTTTACCTAATAATGATAGGTATATTATATTTCGAGCATCGCGGTCATCCAATGTGTGTCGTGTCGATACCGTTCGTCGATTGCAGTATTCGCTATTTAAAATTAACGTCTTTTACCCTATGATAGATACTATTGAAAATGCACTGGTGACCCCGGTTTGGACAATTATCTAAATTCAAAAAAACCAAAATTTTTTGTATAATATCAAATTAATTTCTGATAAGTCTTTATTAGAAAGGCTTGTCCAGATTGAAAAATCATTTAACCGATGGGAAATGTGACGTTCTAGTCGCGAATTGTTGAAGAACTTAAGCCTAAACCCCCTTATTAAAAAACCTTGAAGCAGCAGAGCCACTAAAGTTCTTCAACTTATTAAACAAAATGATTGGCAGGATATATTCCCGAATGTGTGGACAGCGCTTCAGTTTTGCTGACCATCCTGTAACTGTCGCTAAAGGAGAACGAAGCTTCAGTAAGTTAAAATTAATTAAAACTTACTTACGTTCCACTATGTCTCAAGAAAGACTATCGGATCTTGCAATATTATCAATTTAAAATGATATTGCCCAGGGGGTTTAAAATTTTTCCATCTAAAAAATTTTTCAAGCGCAAAGCTAAAAGTATTAATCTAGTATTTTATTAGATAGGAAAAATTTAACCCCCCCTACCTTTTATTTAAAAAAAACACTAACAAAAATATTTTTGCTTTTATTATTTATTTCCATCAACAAAATAGACACTTAACAAATAACGTACCTATGTAAAAATAATTACGTTCTTTTTTTTGGGGTCTGTGTAAAGTTACCTAATCATGGGGACATATAAAGCTCTTTTTTGGGTTCCATACCCAAGGGTAAAACGGACCCCAATACTTCGCTGTCTGTCCGTCCGTCCGTCTGTGACCAAAGGGTGTATCTCATGACCGTGATAGTTACACAGATGATGTATTTCTGTTGCCGCCAACGAACTCAAGGGTTTGTTGGTTGCCGCTATAACAACAAATACTAAAAAACAGAATAAAATAAATATTTAAGGAGCTCCCCCTACAACAAACGTGAATTTTTTGACCGTTTTGCTCAAAGTGATAACGGCAATAGATAGACGCTTGAAATAAAACACAGAATATTTGACTATTTATTCACTTTATAGTTTAATTAAAATAAAACATATATTTAAGGGAGACTCCCATACAAAAAAAAAAAACTGATTTTTGCCGTTTTCGTAGATAATGGTAAAGAATCCTTCGTGCGAAATCTGACTCGCACTAGGCCGGTTTTTTTTTAGGAGAGGAGGGCGCTCCCATGAAATCCGCACCTAAAAATTTCTTTTTGGCCGCCCCTGTATATATATATATATATATATATATATATATATATATATATATATATATATATATATATATATATATATATATATATATATATAAAATATATATATATATATATATATATATATATATATATATATATATATATATATATATATATATATATATATATTCGGTCTGAAGGACAATAACTTTTAATGTGTTAGGAATTTCGATAGGGTTATAATTAAAAAAATTTTGTTTTTAATTCTACATCCCAACGACTAAAAATATACAGGGGCTCGTATTTAAAATAAGAAAAAAAAAAAGTTCTTTCAAATTTGAAGAGTTTGACACTAATTTTGGACACCCTGTACAGTTCGAATTAAAACATGACATAAGCAACTGATATAACCCTACTTAATAAGTTCCTTGTTTAATACTATTAATCAAGCCCTATGGGTATTTTTATTCTTTTTTAAATACAATGGTGCAAAACATTTTTTTTATATTTTTATTTTTTTCTCTAAATTACTAACCGATGTTGACAAAATTTTTAAAGGAAAGATGGAAAAACTACAAGAGGTACCTAAATATATATATAAAACACAGTGTTCCATTAAAAAAATGCACCATCGTGACGCCCACACTTTTTGCGACACCCTGTATAACCAAAATTTTTTTTCTGAAATGGACCGTAGGTTAAAGGTAACGTCTGCAAAATATGAAAATATTACAGTGAGTAATAAATGGCTACATAGGACGGAGTGAGCTGCAGGACCCTGATATATATATATATATATATATATATATATATATATATATATATATATATATATATATATATATATATATATATACATATATATATATATATATATATATATATATATATATATATATATATATATATATATATATATATATATATATATATATATATATATATATATATATATATATATATATATATATATATATATATATTATATATATATATATATATATATATATTATATATATATATATATATATTATATTAAAAATATATATATTATATAATATTATTAAAAAATATTACGGGCCCTGGCCCCCTCCAAAATGCCTCCACATTTTTCATTTTCCCACCTCGATTAAAACAGCCGGGTAAAAATTTTTGGTGCAAAAATGTTTGTGATATCATTTTAATGAACATATCATTTTTATATATATACGTATATATATATATATATATATATATATATATATATATATATATATATATATATATATATATATATATATATATATATATATATATATATATATATGTATAACAAGTAACACTCAGCACCCTAACGGATACCTTTTAAAATATCCTAGCACTTTCCGTAGCGTATATTTGTATTATCCCCCTTCAGAACTTTTATAAAGTGGCTAACATTTTATGTTTCGTTCACCATTATGTCAAGAATTGCTTGTTAAAATTAAATTGCAATCGTTACTACAATGGCGAATTACTTTTTTATTTTTCCTCCTAATATTGCCTAAAATCAAGCTGCTTTGTAGGCGTAAAATTTACACGTTAAACGAAAAAAGTTTATCTTATTTCATTCTACCATTAATTTAGTTTTCAAAACAACATTTTTGGTAGATTTTCACCATATTGTCAAATACCTAGTATATTTTTCCTGTTAAAATGGTGAATTATCGTTTTATTTTTTTTTTTGCTCTGGTAGAATGCTTCGTAAAGCTTTGTATACACCGGACGATTAAATCGCTGGCAACACGCCGATGTTCGATGTTGCCGACCGATGTTGCACGTGCTGCGAGTAAAGCCCCGTACAGACCTGGTCCTTTGCCAAAAATATAAGTCAAAACTTTTGCACAAATTCTTTTCCACCCCTAATCTCTGAAGATGGATTGTCTCTACCTCCAAAGAAAAAGCCGAACTATTTGCCAAACAATTTGCTGCCAATTCTACGCTTGATCTTCCTATTAATCTTCCTCTTCCAACAGTTGTCCCTGTTTCTTATAAAATGTCCGATATCATTTTTAAAGTCAAACAGATCAAGCGTATTCTTTCTTCTCTTACTACTACAAAATCGTCTGGGCTGGATGGCGTACCAGCAATCGTCTTAAAAAATGTGCTCCCACGAGCATTTTCCCGGAGAGTTGGAAAGCTGTGCGTGTGCAAACTGTTCCCAAAAAAGGATCCAAAAGTCTCCCTTCTAACTATAGACCTATATCTCTTCTTTCAGTTGTTTGCAAAGTCATGGAAAAATTCATTAATTCCCAAATCTTAGAGTATCTGGAAATACATAAGATCTTACATGATAGACAATATGGATTCCGTCACAGTAGATCCACAGCTGATCTTCTTTCCTTTGTCTCACACAACTGGAATAAGTCCCTTGAGTTTCTTGGTGAATCCCAGATCGTTCCTCTTGACATATCCAAAGCTTTCGATCAGGTCTGGCATGATGGGCTTCTTAACAAACTTCCTTCTTACGGTCTTCCACCTAAGCTTTGCTCTTGGCTTTTCAGTTTCCTATCTAATTGACGTAAATCAGGTTAGTGTAGATGGTCATTCCTCCAGCTTCTACCAAATTAATGCTGGGGTGCCCCAGGGCTCAGTGCTGGCACCCACGCTGTTTCTTCTACACATTAACGATCTTCTCTCTTCCACAATCAATCCCATTCATAGTTTTGCTGACGATTGTACCTTTCATTCTAGTATTCAATTTCTTAAGCCACCATGTAATTTTGACTTAGAAAACAAGCGCAGGTCAATGCAGATATCTCTTTCACAAGACCTCAAACTTATCTTGGATTGGGGCGCCAAAAATCTTGTTCAGTTTAATGCCTCGAAAACACCAACTGCCAATGCTCATCCCTTACATATGAGCGGCCAAGTTCTGCAGAACAAAGAGTCGTTTAATCTTGTCGGCGTTACTTTTGAGAATAACCTCAACTGGCACAAACACATTACATCCATAGCCTCGGCAGCTTCAAAAAAGCTTGGATTCCTCTTCCGAGCCAGAAAATATTTCTTTTCTTTCAATCTGTACACTCTGTACGTATACCAAATCAGACCATCTTTAGAATATTGTTCTCATGTCTGGGGAATAACGTCCCTTCAACACTTAGCATTCTGGACTCCATTCAAAGAAAGGCCGTTTGTCTTATTAATGATCCCCTAAGAAAGGCCTTTCTTTTTCCCCACCGTCGAGCTGTGGGGGATCTTCGCTCTTCTATAAAGTATTTTCACGGCTTCTGCTCAGAGAAATTGGCCAGTATAATTCCTTCTCGGCGGCTCCCAACAGAGCAACACTGGTGCAACTTTTATGCATCTATTTCAGTTTAGTTAGAACCCCCCAAACTTCCGCTTTCTTCGTTCCTTCTCCCTAGGTGTCAAGACTAGAAACCTGCTGCCCAAAAGTTTTTCCTTCTCCTCCCAATCTCCAAATATTTAATCACTGTGAACAAACTCTCTGTAACCACACTTAATACCCCCCGGGCGTTGGTATTTGGTATCAGCCTTCGTGGACTGTCCCAAGATAAAAAAAAGTATATAAATTTTATCTTAATTTCGGCAGAGACCATGCTCCTAGCATTTATTAAGGTGACGATCCCAAAGACTTTGTGTTCTATATATTTTTTTTAAAGCTGCCACATTTTTCGGTAAAATATTGGTCAATTATTTATTGATAAATACCCGTTATGTCGAGAATGGTCGCTTTTACAGAACAATATTTTTTTTTACAAAAAGTATTCAGTGCCATTCAGGAATATGGGTGAATTTTTTCAGAATTTTTGCATCAAGTCTCAAAATTTTTTTACTCGTCCATTTGAAAATGTATTCAAAAATTACGAAAAAAATTATTTGTATTCTTTGATTCTAAACAATTTTTGTTAAATTAAATTTTTCCTGCTCCTTTTATAAGTAAAAGTTCCTTTTGCGTGAAAAATGTCGGAACATTATGGCCTTTTGTAAAAATAAAAAAATGTTGCCCCTTATTTTCACACAGTCTGTAGGGGCTTATGAAGAGGAAAATTTTGAAAAAAAAATATCCAAAATCTATCTATAAATATTATATATATATATATATATATATATATATATATATATATATATATATATATATTTTTTATATATATATATATATATATATATATATATATATATAATATATATATATATATAATATTTAAAATATTATATATATATATATATATATATATATATATATATATATATATATATATTATAGATTAGATCTGAAAAAATTCACGCATATTCCTGAATGGCACTGAATACTTTTTGTAAAAAAAATATTGTTCTGTAAAAGCGACCATTCTCGACATAACGGGTATTTATCAATAAATAATTGACCAATATTTTACCGAAAAATGTGGCAGCTTTGGAAAAAAATTAGAGAACACAAAGTCTTTGGGATCGTCACCTTAATAAATGCTAGGAGCATGGTCTCTGCCGAAATTAAGATAAAATTTATATACTTTTTTTTATCTTGGGACAGTCCACGAAGGCTGATACCTAAATACTAACGTACCGTGGGTGTATTAAGTGTGGTTACAGAGAGTTTGTTCACACGGGACTTAAATATTTGGGTGGGGGAGAAGGAAAACTTCTGCGGCAGCAGGTTCCATGTCTGACCTCTAGGGATGAAGGAACAGAAAGCGGGAAGTTCGGGGCTTCTCTAACTGAACTGTAAATGGATCATAAAAGTTGCACACGTGTTGCTCTGTTGGGAGCCGCCAGAGAAGGAATTTGGCCAATTCCTCTGAGCAGAAGCCGTGAAAATACCTATAGAAGAGCGACAGATCTCCCACAGCTCGACGTGGCAGAAGAGAACTTTCTGGGCGTTGGATCATTAAAAGACAAATGGCTCTTTTTGATGGAGTCCAGAATGCTAAGTGTTGAAGGGGACGTCATTCCCCAGACATGAGAACAATATTCTAAAGAGGGTCTGATTTGGTATACGTACAGAGTGTACAGATTGAAAGAAAATAAATATTTTCTGGCTCGAGAGGAATCAAGCTTTTTGAAGCTGCCGAGGCTATGGATGTAATGTGTTTGTGCCAGTTGAGGTTATTCTCAAAAGTAACGCCGACAAGATTAAACGACTCTTTGTTCTGCGAACTGGCCGCTCATATGTAGGGATGAGCATTGGCAGTTGGTGTTTTCGAGGCATTAACTGAAAAGATTTTTGGCGCTAATCAAGATAAGTTGAGGTCTTGGAAAGAGATATCTGCATTGACCTGCGCTTGTTTTCTAAGTCAGAATTACATGGTGGCAAGAAATTGAATACTAGAATGGAAGGTATATCGTCAGCAAAATATGAATGGGATTGATTGTGGAAGAGAGAAGATCTTAATGTGTAGAAGAAACAGCGTGGGTGCCAGCACTTGAGCCCTGGGCACCCCAGCATTAATGGTAGAAGCTGAAGGAATGACCATCTACACTAACCTGATATACGTCGATTAGATAGAAACTGGAAAGCCAAGAGACTTAGGTGGAAGACCGTAAGAAGAAGTTTGTTAAAAGCCCATCATGCCAGACCTGATCGAAAATTTTGGATATGTCAAGAGAACGATCTGGGATTACCAAGAAACTCAGACTTATTCCAGTTGTGTGAGACAAAGGAAAGAAGATCAGCTGTGGATCTACTGTGACGGAATCCATATTGTCTATCATGTAAGATCTTATGTTTAGATCTAAGATTTGGGAATTAATGAATTTTTCCATACTTTACAAACCTGAAAGAAGAGATATAGGTCTATAGTTAGAAGGGAGAGTTTTGGATCCTTTTTGGGGACAGGTTGCACACGCACAGCTTTCCAACTCTCCGGGAAAATGCCCGTGTCGTAAGAGAGGCGAGTTTGGATGGGTGCAACCTCGGGAGCACATTTTTTTAAGACGATTGCTGGTACGCCATCCAGCCCAGACAATTTTGTAGTATTAAGAAAAGAAAGAATACGCTTGAACTGTTTGACTTTAAAAATGATATCGGACATTTTATGAGAAACAGGGACAACTGTTGGAAGAGGAAGATTAATAGGAGGATCAAGCGTAGAATTGGCAGCAAATTGTTTGGCAAATAGTTCGGCTTTTTCTTTGGAGGTAGAGACAATCCATCTTAGAGATTAGGGGTGGAAAAGAATTTGTGCAAAAGTTTTGACTTATATTTTTGGCAAAGGACCAGGTCTATACGGGGCTTTACTCGCAGCATGTGCAACATCGGTCGGCAACATCGAACATCGTCTTGTTGCCAGCGATTTAATCGTCCGGTGTATACAAAGCTTTACGAAACATTCTACCAGAGCTAAAAAAAAAATAAAACGATAATTCATTATTTTAACAGGAAAAATATTCTAGGTATTTGACAGTCTGTAGGGGCTTATGAAGAGGAAGATTTTGAGGAAAAAATATATGCCAAAATCTAATTTTTTTTTTTTTTTTTTTTTTTTTAAAATATAATAAAAATATATATATATATATATATATATATATATATATATATATATATATATATATATATATATATATATAAAAATAAATATGGGATGTTAGTAGCTATTATATCGCGTTGGTTTCATTCAAATATCTAACAAAGTTTCATAAAAAAACAATTTTAGAGTTAGGGGTTACAACCTTTTTTTGCAAAAATGTATAAAGCTAGAAGTAATAATTGGCCAAAACTTATTTCCAACAACTAACAACATAATAAAGGCACTAACGTCAACAGCGGCGCCAGTGCAGATTTTATATGAAGACCCGGTAAGACCTTTTTTAAATTAATTTACATAAAAATTTTGTGTACAAGAAAATTCAAGCAAATTAACCTATTTATTTCAAAGAGACATTCTACCAAAGAAAAAAACTACTCAATCAATTCCTGAAATTACTGAAGTCTATAAATCTTTCTCGTGATTGGCTAGTGGGCAAAATTAAGTTATTGATATCTACTAAATAAAATTATTATTATTTTTTGATTAAAATGGACATTATTTCTTATAAATATTACTTTACAGACGATTATATGGATTATTCTGAAGAGAACAACCAAAACCATACGAATCTTCCATCATCAATTACTGTAAATGTGAAAGTTATCCCAAAAAAACAAGAAACCGTCATAATTTCAACTGAAGAAGCCAGAAATATGTTATCTTTGGAACAAATCAAAGGTAAGAAATACTTAAAAAAGAAATCTAATTAAGTATAAATCATTTAATGTCTTTTGTAATGAGCGTGATTTCTGCGAATTATTATCTTATTAATAATGTGTTCTTTGCACATATTTTGTTCATTGGCTGAAAATAACCCTTTATATCCAAATACCACTTTTAAAAAATATTTTTTTAAACGAAATTCTGTAATAGAGCATTTAAAATTCAAATATAAAATGCTCGTGATAAAACAAGATTTAATAATTTTAAAGCTGCGCACTAAACAATACAGGTGTGGAAAGTTTAAAATCAAACTTAGACGTTTCGCAAGTAAAACAAAGAAAACAAATGAACCATCAAAACATAGTGAGATCGAATTTAAAATAGGACATACGCGCCAAAATAGCTTAAATTGCATACGCTCGACGAAGGTTGACTTATGATGAGGGGTAATAAATATGCAGGTGAGAGCGGGCGGCCGTAGGTCTCGAATCGACGGTCTTCGCTGTTCGAAACAGCGCTTGATACAAGCATCGACACATTACGAAGCTTTGTCTCACTTCTCTCACACAGTTAAAGGGTTTGTCCGTTTCTATTTGATACATTACATCTTATCCCTATGTTCGGTTTTGGATTTTCCACACCTGTATATGCAAGGGGCCTTTTCTACTATATCGGCACAGGCAGCGTTGCCACATTTTTTGAGATATTTCTTTAAAACGTGAACTAACATAAAGAAAAAAATATAAATTTTTCTATTTTGTTTTGCTCCATGATAATATGTAGGTTAGTTTTGATGTATTTTCTACAGTTTTTTTTAGTTGTGATACATATTTTTAATGTTTGTTTCAATTTATAAATATACGAAAATAACAAATATTATAACAAATAAATAAATTGTATGTTTATTGTACAAAAAAAAAAGAACAGAAATTATCTTTATTAGAAAATAAAATAAAGAAATTTTAACCCTTTAACATTGAAATAAAATCTGCTTTTTTAATTCTCATCAGTGTCATTTTAATATATTTATATTATTCTATTGACATTTTAATCTTCCATCGTTACCCCTTATGAGGCTTATCGTATGTCAAAACAATATTATCACTGGACTACTTGCATAGCTGCATAAAGCATGTGTATTTGCTTCTCTAGAGTCTAGTCTCATTTCCCTTTATTTTTTATTAAATCATAATATATAGCTTAAAATCCAATTAATTACCAAGTAAAGTGGTCTACTGAAATTTACGAGAAACCGGGGAAACTGGAAAGCCAAGAGCAAAGCTTAGGTGGAAGACCGTAAGAAGGAAGTTTGTTAAGAAGCCCATCATGCCAGACCTGTCAAAAGCTTTGGATATGTCAAGAGGAACGATCTGGGATTCAACAAGAAACTCAAGGGACTTGTTCCAGTTGTGTGAGACAAAGGAAAGAAGATCAGCTGTGGATCTACTGTGACGGAATCCATATTGTCTATCATGTAAGATCTTATGTTTTTTCAGATACTTTAAGATTTGGGAATTAGTGAATTTTTCCATTACTTTGCAAACAACTGAAAGAAGAGATATAGGTCTATAGTTAGAAGGGAGACTTTTAGATCCTTTTTTGAGGACAGGTTGCACATGTGCAGCTTTCCAACTCTCCGGGAAAATGCCCGTGTCGTAAGAGATTAGAAAGAGGCGAGTTAAGATGGGTGCAAGCTCGGAAGCACATTTTTTTAAGACGATTGCTGGTATGCCATCCAGCCCAGACGATTTTTTAGTATTAAGAGAAGAAAGAATACGCTTGATCTGTTTGACTTTAAAAATTATATCGGACATTTTATAAGAAACAGGGACAACTGTTGGAAGAGGAAGATTAGTAGGAGGATCAAGCATAGAATTGGCAGCAAATTGTTTGGCAAATAGTTCGGCTTTTCCTTTGGAGGTAGAGACAATTCCATCTTCAGAGATTAGGGGTGGAAAAGAATTTGTGCAAAAGTTCTGACTAATATTTTTGGCAAAAGACCAAAAAGCTTTACTGCCATTTGAGCAAGAGAGAACTTTATCTTTTATTCGATTGTTAAAACGGTCTTTTGCTTCTGAGATGGTCTGATTATACTGATTTCTTGCTTCGATGCTAGCCTGTCGATTTTCGGGACTGGGGTTTTGAAGAAACTTTTTGTGGGCTTAAATTTTTAAAAGTCTGGCTTTGTCACAGGATTTAGAAAACCACGGTTTGTGATTTAAAGTTATGGGGTTCTTTTTAGTGTGGGGAGTATAGGTCTCAATGCCGAGTTGAATTGTTTCGGTAATTTGTTTACATATTTCTGAAGGATTGTGAGTAGAAAAGCAGGTAGGTTTCCAAGGGTAGCTGGCAAAGAAATCTCTTAGACCATCCCAGTCGGCCGAATTGTAGTGCCAGGCGGTTCGTGGCAGCATGCTTTCAGTTGCCTCAAAGTGAGTGGAGTATGATACGGTGACCAAACCATGGTCAGAGCGACCAAGGGGAGCAGTTACTGATGCTTGATAGAGTTCGGGGGTGGAGGTAAGAAAGAGATCTAGGGGGTTAGAATTATGGGTGGGAACCCTAGGAAAGTAGGTAGGTTCCATAATTAGATTGGTGAGCGAGTTGCTGATTGCGAAATTTTCTGCTGCTCTGCCTTGTGTATCAGTTTTTGTGGAGCCTAGCCAATCCTTATTATGAACATTAAAATCCCCGAGGACGATTTCTTCGGCCAATGGAAACTAGGAAATAATATTGTCGATCTTTATTGAAAGGATATCAAAGAACTCGTTGTAGGAATTGTCAGACGGGGACCGGTATATACAGCAGATGAATTTGGTAGAAGATCTGAAAGTAAGTTTAAGCCAAAGAATATCAGGCCTACCCGATTCGAGGTTAGAAACCCTAACACAAGCCAGGTCGTTGCGAACGTAAGCACAAACGCCGCCATGGGGTCTTAATAACAAACAAACCCAGTACTTTTAAAAATAAATATTTTTTTAACAAAACAATTAAAAAATTAAGGTTTGTTTTTTAATTTTCGAATACTTTGATTTATATTGTTTTTAAAAAATATCCAAACAACCCTTTTCAAAATATTTCGAAATAAATGCATGGCTTTAATGCCTGACAAATATTAGATCGGGAGATGACGGCAGGTGATGGTATCCCATTTTATACCGCATTAACCCTATAATGTGAAAGGTAGACGCAAAAAGAAAAAGCGCTTTTCTTTTTGCGAAGAATTTTCGTGTTTTTCCGTGTTATTATACTGCCTGCCGTTGTAGCATAAGGAAGTACAAACAAATTGAAGCTGTAATAATTGATGGCATGCAATTCGCAGCGGTCAAAAGGGCTCAAAGGGTTATAATAAGAATAAAAAAATTAATTAGAATTTCCGTGTTTTCAAAGTGCATGCCAACGTGAAGAATTGAAGTTTTAATCACAAAAACACTCTGGAAAAATTGGCATGCTCCCCTTGTATGACCAACGATAAAAAATTTCGGAAAAACTCTGTTAACATTTAGTTCAAATTTTTCGTGATCTCAAACTACCCCTAATAAGTATAAATATTAATTTTATAACCAAATAATTTTCTAATGCAAATGGCATGCATGTTAAATAATACCATCGTATTATAAACAATAATAAAAGTTGCATAAAATATTGGTAAAATTTCCGTGTTTTTTATTTGCATGCCGTTTTGTATTTCATTAAAAAATATTATTCTAAGTTTATGGCGAAAATGGCATGCATGTTGAATAAGACCATCGCATTATAAATAATAATAGTTGCACAAAATATTGGTAACATTTCCGTGTTTTTAATTTGCATGCCGTTTTGTATTTCATTAAAACATATTATTCTAAGTTTATGGCGAAAATGGCATGCATGTTGAATAAGACCATTGCATTATAAATAATAATAGTTGCACAAAATATTGGTAAAATTTTCGTGTTTTTAATTTGCTTGCCGTTTTGTATTTCATTAAAAAATATTATTCTAAGTTTATGGCGAAAATGTCATGCATGTTGAATAAGACCATCGCATTATAAATAATAATAAAAGTTGCATAAAATATTCGAAATATTTCCATGTTTATAATTTGCATGCCGTTTATTTCATTAAAAAATATTATTCTAAATTAATGGCGAAAATGGCATGCATGTTGAATAAGACCATTGCATTATGAATAAGAATAATAGTTGCACAAAATATTAAATCTAACCATCTTCTTTTATTTAAATCAAGCTACATTCATGCCATTTTTTATTTCAGCTTGCAATAATATTTACTAACACAATACAAAGCGGCATGCAAGAAAAAGTCACGGAATTTTTCAGATTTTTGTTACAATTGGGGAATTAGTGTTTATTCAATTTTTTCACATTTCTTTAAGTTGGGCTGTAGCTACATGCATGCCATTTTCGTCAATAACTTGAAATAATATATATTAACGAAATACAAAACGGCATGCAAAAAAAAGTCACATAAATTTGCACAAAATCTTGAGCAACTTTCGTCATGCATGCCTCTATTTTGCGACATCCTGGTGTGCATGCCAAATTTCCTACTATTTGTTAATTATACAAATTAGGTATCTTTTTAATGGCATGCAGTTTGGAATCACGGAAAATCGGTACTAAATGTTAACATAGTTTTCTGGAAATTTTCTATTGTTGGTCATACGACGGGCGCATGCCAATTTTTCTAGAGTGTTTTTGTAATTTAAACTTCAATTCTTCACGTTGGCATGCAATTTGAAAACATGGAAATTTAATTTATTTTTTTATTATTATCTTAGCCCTTTGAGCCCTTTTGACCGCTGCGAATTGCATGCCATCAATTATAACAGCTTCAATTTGTTTGTACTTCCTTATGCTACAACGGCAGGCAGTATAATAACACGGAAAAACACGAAAATTCTTCGCAAAAAGAAAAGCGCTTTTTCTTAAGACGGGAAAGCGTGCGGCGGCCAAGAACCCGTCTACCTTTCACATTATAGGGTTAATTTATCAACCCTTAAAAGGGCATGCGGTATAAAATGGGAGACCATCACCTGTCATCATCTCCCGATCTATATCGACAATGTAAATTATGCACAATTTGATTATTTATACCTTGTTTCACAGGCGATAAAAAAATTGTTTTTCTTTTTAATTAGATAGGAGACACATTTAATAACCCTATATTTTATTGTTATTTAATTCTTAAGAAAAGCCGTTTAACGAGAGAAATACAATAAAATAAATTTTGTGCCAGGAATCTGTGAACATTTTTTCGGATAGAAATGTTATCCGATCGTTATTATCTATTTAAAATAACCGGTATAAACGTTTCGCATTAATATTTTTATCCGATGTTGTCCTTCAAATCAATTCACTTGTTTTCTTGGATTGAACTTTCTCTTGGTGTAAAAAGGATTTGTATTCAAACCGTCCTTAAAAATAACTAGAATAATGACTCCCAAAAGCGCCTATGTAAAAAAAAATATGCACTCATGCGTAGGTACAGGGTCTTAGATTATATTTACGTGGCTTCTGGTGCCTTTATTTTTAAAGATAGAAACAATTTTTTTATATGAAAGTTGTTGGTTTTTGTCCATATTATCTTTTGAAATTATCAGTAAAAAAATATCGCAATAAAAAAATGGAAAAATATAGGCAACTTCAACTTTTTTAAATGGAACACCCTATATATTATGCGCTACAATAAAATATTTTTTTTTCTGATTTCAAATATATATATACATTAATGATATTTGGATGAACCATTTTTGAGATATTTAAGCCTTAAAATAAATAAATTAAAAAAAATCATATTAGTATCAAGAGAGCTATGAAAACAATAATTGTTTTAATAAATTTGACGTATTGATAGTGTAAAAAGTTAAAATTTATCATTTTAACTATTAAAAGTAGTTTGTATTGCATTTTTGTCAATGGGTTATTCAGAAGAACAAAAAATCTCTATTATGCGTCTTTTTTATGGTAACAATAATAATGTGACGACAGTGCAAAGGGAATATTACTTATTATATCCTTAACAACGGGTACCATCTATAGATACTATAAAATACATAGTAAAAAAGTTCATTAAACGAAAAAGCTTTAAAATAAAGAAACGGACTGCATCACGAAATGAAAACAAGGTTTTGGATATCCGCGTTTTTTTCAGGATAATTATTATACTTTTTCTATTGGACTTGCACTAAAAACTTTTAATAATTTTAGAAAATCCTTAAATATCAATCTCGCATGCGGCATCTAAACTTAATAAAACAGATAATAAAATTTATTTAACCTTAAAATTTTACAAATTTTAGTCTAATAAATTTATGTCCGTTCAGAACCTTCCTAAACAAAACATGCAGGACCGACTTTCTTGTTACTAATATGAAACTTTTTTGTAATTTATTAATAATTTAACCTAAAATATCTCAATCATCATTTAAATATCATTAATGTGTATATATTTGAAATCAGAAAAAAAGATCTTTCGTTGTAGAGCATAATATACAGGGTGTTTCATTTAAAAAAGTTGAAGTTGCCTATATTTTTCCATTTTTTTATTGCGATATTTTTTTACTGATAATTTCAAAAGATAATATGGAAAAAATCCTACAATTTTCATTTAAAACATTTTTTTCTGTCTTTAAAAATAAAGGCCCCAGAAGCCACGTAAATTTAATTAAAGACCCTGTACTTTCATAGGTATTTTTGAAAATAACCCTAAAATACCTAGGACTTTTAGTGATTACGCTGTCAACTGTCATTTAGTTAGTTTACTAAATTTAGTTTTGTGAATAGCGATGTCGTAAATTTTTTAATGTTGGTTTATATTTTTGTTAAATTAATAGTTTGTAATTGTATTATTTTTTTCATTAATGCCAAAAAGAACAAACACATATATTTTTTTAAAATTTAATTACTTACACAAAAATTTGTGGATCACCTTATAAGCCAGGTAAGCTCCGAGTAGAGACCTTTCCAAATATTTGTCTGTTTAAAATCAATTTTAAATATCAATTTTTTTAAAATACAATTGTGTGTAGAATGTAAAGTTGCTATAATAATATTTATGGATAACTTTTATTTTTTGTAATGACACCTATAAATAAACCCACAGGAAACAAGACCTGAAAGTGACCAATTTCATACACCTGTGCGAATTTTTTTCGCACGGTTCAGACTAAAAAAAAAGTTTGGCCTACTTGATATTTTATTCATACACCGATATCTGCTCAAAAATGAGGCTTAAAAGCGCCTGTAAACATGAATCGGGGAGGCGATGGTTCAATGTTAGTTGATCAACTTTAGTGGATCAACGAAAATCGAATGAAAATAACTGTGAGAACATATGTTTTTATTTGAATCGTTTAAGTTTTGTTGATAATACTTATCTTCTGATAGTTATTTTTATTCAATATTCGTTGATCCACTAAAGTCAACTAAAGTCGAACCGTGAGAATGCGGCTTTACCGTTCATTTGTTTTCCATTAATGTTACTAAAATAACGTATAATTTTGATTAAACGTAGTGTAAACAATTAACTTTAATGGTACTCCAAAGTACTAAAATAGTGCAGTCGTCAAAAAAGTATAGTGTACAACTCGTTTGAAAAGCATTTGTCACATTCATGTGATCTATGTGCTCATTTCAAAACTTGTTCTACAATATACTAATGTTATTTAAATTAATGCATTAAAACATTTTTTTTTAACTTTTAACCCTTTTTATTTCTATATTTTAGTAGAATCTCGAGACCCGCTGGACATTAATGAAAAACCTGAAGTTACACTGTTACCAATTACGATTGAACCCGAAATTAGTGCTGGCTTCCATTTCTTGACTGATGAAGAATCGTCGAAGAGCGAGGAAAGTTATGAAAAGAAAAAAGCCGAGTTTCTCGAGTATATGTCACAACCAGATGGTTAGTACCTTTATATTTAGATATTTATAATTACTTATTAGTAATAAAGGATGCAGATCAGTGTTAATAATTAAAAAATAGTCAAACGGGCATAATTTTTTACTGCTGGCTTTTTAAAATACCTTTGACCCGTTGACTTAATTGAGTAAACCTGGAATCAAACAAATGTTTAATATTGGGTAAGATTTATTACACCAAAATATGCACTTCTTAAATTGTATATTAACTAGACTTGCCAAATACCTATAGTTTTGAGGACTTCTCCTTTAACATTTACTGAAAGTCTTAAAACACTTTACACAGCAATTTGACCGGCTGCAAACCAAATACAAAGCTAACTTCTTTGAAACAGTCTCCTCTCATATAGTGTCGCCAAGCAGCAGGACACTTAAATCCAAAAACCATAATATGCTGACATCAGTCAGCAACTACACTTCCATAAATTTGGAATGTTTAACAAATCCGTCTAAGCTTCTACGAAAAGCTAAAGGAAGCAGTCTAAAAAAACTCAGGTGTGCTGCAACTAAAATAAGACCTATGTTAAGATATGCCCAAAATAACTTCTAGTAAATTTGTTTAATTATTTGAGAAATATAAATATTACATGATAGACAGTATGGATTCCGTCATAGAAGATCCACAGCTCTTCGTTCGTTTGTCTCACACAACTGGCACAAGTCCCCTTGAGTTTCTTGGTGAATCCCATATCGTTGCTTTTGACTTATCTAAAGCTTTCGATAAGGTCTGGCATGATGGGCTTCTTAACAAACTTCCTTCTTACGGTCTTCCACCTAAGCTTTGCTTTTCAGTTTCCTTTCTAATCGACGTATATCAGTTACTGTAGATGGTCATTCTTCCAGCTTCTACCAAATTAATGCTTGGGTGCCCTAGGGCTCGGTCTGGCACCCACGCTGTTTCTTCTACACATTAAAGATTTTCTCATTTTTACAATCAATCCCATTCATAGTATTGCTGATCATAGTACCCTCCACTCTAACATTCAATTTCTTAAGAGAGTCAATAAGCAGCCTTATTTGGGAACCAAGCGTAGGTCAATCCAGATGTCTCTTTTACAAGACCTCAAACTTATCTTTGATTGGGGCGCCAAAAATCTTGTTCAGTTGAATGCCTGCAGTCATGTTCGCTGTCGCGAAGAATATTGTTCTTATGTCTAGGGAATGGCTTCCCCTACAACACTTAGCATTCTGGACTCCATTCAAAGAAAGACCGTTTGTATTATTAATGATCCCACGCTTACAGAAAGGCTTCCTTCTCTTGCCCACCGTCGAGCTGTAGGGGGTCTGCCGCTCATCTATAGGCATTTCCACTGCTTCTGCTCAGAGGAGTTGGCCAGTATAATTCCTTCTCTGGCAGTTGCCAACAGAGCAGTGTATTTATTCGGAAGGTTTTATTAGTATTATTATTCGAATTTATGATTTGGGACTATATTATAATTATCACATCTTTTAGTTTAAATCAGGGGAATTATTAGTAGGTACTACGGACACTTTTACTCTATCTAGTTAACCATGGGTTGAAGCTATTGATAAACTTTATTATTTTTTAAATTTTTGTAGAGAAATATACTGTCATTTTAGGTAGTGTAGTATGCAAAAGATGTGGAGAGGTCTTGGCTTCTAGAACCCATTGGTACCGACACAAATATAAAGTTCACGTCAATACCTTTGGATATCCATCACCACTATTTAAGTGTGAGCATTGTAATGTATTTTTTAAAAGTAGAAAGGGATATATGGGACATTATGCTACAAGGCATTCGGAACCAGAACCTGAATCGGTGGAAGAGCCACCACAGGTAAAGTAACATATAACCAAGTTTATTTTGTATAACTAAGAACTATATGATTCATATCCTAATTGGCTATACTTTGTTTTATTGCAAGCGATAGTAATAAAATTTTACGGAATGGCTTAAGAATCGTAAACCATAGGCGCGCTGGTATATGTATCTTTATTTATATATTTAGATATATTTATCCTTAATTGCAAATAAGGTTAATAAATATTAAAAGTATTTCGATTTGTTGTGTTGTGTCCTCTAAAATTATACCGATTTTCTATCCCAATATTTTTATTATTTACTTAACTTATTTTTTGTATACGATTGCACGGTTTAATGTTTTGTTTTTATATTTGTTAAGAACAACAAAAAATAATTTAAATAAATTTTAATATTGATCATTCCACAGTTAAATAAATATTTGAATAAAATATATATTCCCGAAAGTTGTTAGGCCTAATTCAATCTGCCTTTCTAATGACATACCGACGGCCATTATTTGGCAGACCAATTAGGTTTGATTACTGTCCACCTGTGGTAGTCTTTATTTGCCAAACTAATAATCTTTCTAAATGTGCAATTGCGTAGTTCTTATTATTGTTACAGTGTTATAGTGTTACAGTTATCAAAATGGCTTGATAAACAACACGTGCACACCTCGGTCATTAACATTAAACGAAAAGCGTATTGTTAAAAACGTATTCGATTATATCACAAATGAGCAAAACTGTGATTTAAGTGTGGATGATAGAGTTGAAAAATGTGCTTTAATGACCGGAGTTGGAAAAGCGACAGTTTACAGAATTCTAAAACAAAAAAAAGGGAGGTATAGCGTCACCAAAAAAGCGACCAGGCAAAAAATAACTTCAGGTAACAAGTGTCACAAAGCAAGCAATTAGACGTATTATACATGGTTTCTTTATGGAAAAAAAAATCCCGACTGTGAATAGCATTTTTCGAGCTGTCGGAAATCATCCAGAAGTGCCAGAGATAAGTAGGGTAAAACTATGGAAAATTTAATAGGGTTTGAATTTCTAGTGGAAGAAGTTCCAAAGAAAATCTTTGTTAATAGAAAGTCGAGAGATTGTCCAATGGAGAAGAGATTATTTGAGAAAGATAAAAAGAGCTCGTTCCGAAGGAAAAGCAATATATTGTCTAGATGAGACCTGGATAAATGAAAGATATACGCTAAAGAAATGTTGGCAAGATGAGAAACTCACAACTGCTCTCTAGGCTTTTAATAAAGGCCTTTCCACGGGTTTAAAACCTCCATCTGGGAAGGGACGAAGACTAATTATTACTTATATTGGAAGCAAGAATGGTTTTGTAGACGGAGGTCTTTTATTGTTCAAATCTAAAAAAAAAACCGGGAGATTATCACGAAGACATGAATTCTGATGTATTTAAAAACTGGTTTTCGCAGATGATCGACTTAATACCAGAGGGTTCTGGTATTGTAATAGATAATGCAAGTTACCATTTTAAAAAATTGGAATATGTCCCAAATTTAAGCTGGCTCAAAAAAGATATTGAACTCTGGTTAATGCAGAAAAATATTGAATTTCCTAAAGATAGTGTTAATCGAGTTAGTTATTACAAGTAGTAAAAATTGAAGTGGCGATAAATAAAGATAGTTACACAAATGTCGTCATTAATTCACTTAAATGATTCAAGCAGTGATAGTTCCTTAAGTGATCTGTCAGATATGGAAAATTGCTAAGAGGTAGATCTAAGTAATATATTTAATATGATATGGATTATGTATCTCAGAGCCAGACTATGGTCCAAAAATTAACTTTTCAGTAAAGTCATTTTATTAAATTATTTTTAAAAACTCTAAAGCGTAAACTACTATTTTCCTGAATTAAGGAAATGGTTTATGTTTAATATAGTCAAGTATTGGAGTAAAGAGAATATAATTCTTATTTAAGATAATTTTTCATTTTTTGGTAACATTTTCACATTTAATTTGTACTTAACATAATCTGGCCCTGTGGTGTATTTTTAATAAGCATTATTGTTTAATTATAAATTTTTACCTTTAGCTTATTTTATTATTTTAATTGGTGCATTTTTAATATTTCAATATTGTATTGTTGTACTTGTAAAATAGTTTTTTTATTGTTTTAAGTATTTTTATAAGGTTAGTTTAAAAGTATTGACGATTGCTAAACAAAAATGTAATTTTGTCTTACGGGCATATAAATAAATAAAACTTGTAAATATTTTTTTAATATTTTTACTCAAACCTAGGTATTAATTGTCGAATATTAAAATATATTATACAAAATACGATTTCTATTTTAAAAAAATTACATGAAACCTTTTTAACAAACACCAGCCCAAGTGTAAGCCACTATCAAGGGTTTAATAGCATTATTTTGGCCGACACTACGTTATTCTTTTGTTGTTTGACTCAAAGGGCTGCCTCATATTAGACCGGGGCCGAAAGGAGTACCGGCAGCATTCTAATTATCTATTGAATCATTGTAAATTGAATTCTAAAATATTTATACTCGTACAAGAAGTAGTATAGTAATACAAGAAGCTTATTAACATAAATTTAAATATTTTATTACTATCGCTTGCAACGAAACAAAGTGTTTTATTAATAGACATTATTTTTATATAGATAAAAGAGGAACCACTGGATGTGAACACAACAGCAACAATAACCACTATCACAAGTCCAACCACTACTACTGTGGTAAGAAAAAGGTTTGTCGATAAAACTCTTGACTGGGAAGAACAGAGGGTAAAAGAAGAAAAATTGGTGGCGGATATAATTGATAGGGTGCGACGAGAATGTGAGGCACAAGGCGCCGCAGTTAGTAGAAGGGGCTACAGTCGAAGAACCACTTCTGTTATGAATGTTAATTCTCAAGCCTGTTAAGTGGAAGAGACTGCTACAAAGAAGAAATACTTGAATATTTACAATTTAGATAATATTTTTGCGGGTTTCTTTATTAAATTTAAGAGCCTGAATATACATTTGTTTAAAATATCAGTCGACATTTTAAGCAATATACAAAAGTAAACAACGTGCCAAAATAATGCCAAATTTTATGAAAAGGAAAAACTACTACTAAATATTATTCTATAGACGTATTCGTTTTTTTTTCTTGTATAAAACGTATATATGTACTTCCATTAATTTAGTATTTATTATTGGGGACGTCAAATAAGTTGATAGTCTGTAGGGGATAGGTGTCAAAAAGTATGTGCCAGTGCAGAGGAATTAAGGCTGGAGGCTTTTGCCCGAAATAATACCTACATTTATAATGCGGATACTTTGTTACCGCAGTTCGAATAAAATTGGTTTAAAAGTTTTATGCCTCATTTACACTCTCGTGCGAGTGGCGAGCCGAGTCGCAGGAGGAGGTACGAGGCGAGTCTCACGCTAGGTCTTGCCACTCGCAGTGCTCGCGTCGATGGTGGTTTTTTAGGCACGAGTCAAAGGACCTTGCGAGGGACGCGTGCGTGATTGATGATTACGCAAGCTGCGTATCGAGATATTACTAAGTTGCGAGGTGAGATACGAAGCAAGAGTGTAAATGAGCCATCAGTAGTCAGATTAAATCTTACAGATTTAATATAAAAACTACATTAGTACAAACAATTAAAGTCAAATAATAAATTTATAAGATGTCTCCTCGAGTATTCTAGATATTAATAGTTGATATATTGTGTACTTGCTTTTTTCAGTTTTTAATTTATTTTTATAATTTTATTTGTATTTATGGCTAAATGGGCTCTTACACTATTCTACAGTCAAACATCTCTAAATTCTATTTGTTATCAAGATGCTTCCAATATTTGTATGTTTAATTTAAAATTAATTTAATTAATTTTTTATTTTTTACGTTAAATAAGTAATATTAAGAAAGTAGACAAAGCAAAAAATTAAATTGCAATAATATAACAAAATATTAAATAATGGGACTGCATTTTAAATGTAAAAAATCTACAACTCTTATCACACAAATTATACAGGATGTCCTAATAAGGTCGTCCTCCGGCAATATCTCGAGAAGCCTTCATCGCATAGCTTTCAGAAAAAAAAATATTTATAGTAAAATCGGCCTTGAGAATATGCTGGAAATTATTTTTAAGGTTATAATTTTGCCGCTAGAGGGCGTAAAACTTAGAATAAAATTAAAAACACGGATTATTTAAAGATATGCCATATTAACTTATGTCTTTGATAGGTTTCTCACAAACTATGTAAAATAAGGAAGCTTTTTCTTTTAAGCATTTTCCCTAAACTGTCAAATATAGGAATGGGGAAGAAGCGAATATATATTTAAAAAATAATAACTTTGTTTCGGCTTAACCGATTTTGATAAACTGGGTTTTTGTTTGAAAGAGCTTTCACCAGGGCTTAAGATAAAATATTGGTATAATAAATTTATTTTTTTGTTTTATCCCCAGAGACTGATTTGTGGCAAAGTTATAAATTTTGTCATTTTTTTCGAAAAATTTAAATACATATTATATTATAAGCCCTTTAAAAAAAAACATAAAAAAGTAAAGGAACTGGTGAAAACCGCATTTCGATATCCTAATTATTCCTCAAGTTATTGCCGAAAAACTGCATTACTTGTATCCTTTCATATTTTAAGCTGTCAGATAAACAACGCGGAGTTTTTATCGAGGGTTCCGGAACGTAAAAAATCACAGAAAACAGGGACGTCAAAAAATGACGAGTGCATTTTTTGTCAAACCTGATAATTTTAAATTTAGTTCTTGTTTATCGCAGTTCATCGTTATTATTACTAGTAGTAGTGTTGTTAATCGTTATTAAGTAATTTTAAATTATGTCTTATTCCACCACCAAGGCATACGATATGCTCGCCGTTTATTTTGAAAATTTTTCAAATGCCTCTATTGCGACGAGACAATATGCCATAGGGTATTACGAAAGACGGCATTTTAATAAAAAAAAAGTTTAGACGTTTGACAACCCGTTTAAGAGGAACTGAAAATGTGCAGCCTATTCCAGCACAATGAAGATACAATTAGCCAAAGCCCGTAGATAATAATCACCTATTATTATCCACGAGCCGTGTAATTATGAATGCTGTTATTAAACTGATAATAAACAAATAATAAGGATATTATTGATATTATATAGAGAGAAACAAATGGTTTTTGTTGTCATGGCATTCTCGATAAAAACGCCGCGTTGTTTATCTGACAACTGAAAATAGGAAAGGACACGAGCAATGCAGTTTTTCGGCAATAAGTCGAGAATTAATTATGATATCGAAATGCGGTTTTCACCAGTTTCTTTGTTTTTTTATGCTTTTTTAATGGGCTTGTAATAATAAAATCAATTGAAAAAATTTATAACTTCGGCACAAATCAGTTTCTAGAAATAAAACAAAAAATTAAATTTATTATACC
This sequence comes from Listronotus oregonensis, assembly GCA_019359885.1. Lineage (NCBI taxonomy): Eukaryota > Metazoa > Arthropoda > Insecta > Coleoptera > Curculionidae > Listronotus > Listronotus oregonensis. Next base: position 98,958 of record JAHBCN010001559.1, read on the forward strand.
AATATTTTATCTTAAGCCCTGGAAAAAGCTCTTTCAAAGAGACCTATTTTATCAAAATCGGTTAAGCCAAAAAAAGTTATTTAATTTTTTTCAAATGTACATTCGCTCCTCCCCCCTACCTATATTTGACAAGTTAGGGAAAAACGCCTAAAAAAAATAAGTTGCCTTATTTTACATACCTAGTTTGTAAGAAAACTATCAACGGCACAAGTTAATATAGCATATTTTTAAAGCATAAGTTAATAAAGCATATTTTTAAATTTTGTTCTTAGTTTTACGCCCTCTAGCGGTGGAATTAGATCCTTAAAAATAATTTCCAGCAATTTCTTGAGGCGGGTCTTACTATATTTTTTTTTCCGAAAGCTATGCGATGAAGGGTTCTCGAGATATCGCCGGAGGACGACCTTATCAGGACACCCTGTATAAGTGATATTTTAGAAATTTCAGCCAAATATTTCAAATCTATCAGAATCCTTTTTAAGGCTCTAAAATAAAAAACTTTTTATTTTATAAAATTTATAAAAGTTTAACTAACAATAAGGAAATAAAAAGACTTAGAAAAAATTTTTAAAAATTATGAAAAAAAAAGGTTATTTTAGTTTACTATTTATGTAGACCAAGAAATATAAAAGTCCAAAAGATTTTCTGAACCAAAAAATTTAAAATTTAAAATAAAAATGTAATATCTGCTAAGGAAATTAAGCCCAATAATAATTTTTTAAAGATCTTGGGTAAACTTTACTTTGTCAATAAAAAGTCAATAAATATATTTTTGTCGACAGTATTTTCCCATTTATTACCACTTTTCGGTACACGCTGTAGATTAAAGACATGGTGCCAAATTTTTTGCCAAAGGAAATATGTATAAATGTAAAAAGTAATTGTAATAAAGTATATTTTTGTTCTAGAACTACGAGTACTTCGATGGTTATAAGTATAAATTAGAAACATAGGTATTCATTGTTATACTCTAATACTAATACGAAAATTTATTTAACTTATGGTTATTAATAATTTGCTCAATTTATTCGAACAAGGGTAAAATTATTTTGTAAAATATTTTGTTAAATTTAGGTTTTAAGATATGCAAGGCATTTGGCTCAATTTGTGTTTGTTTCCATCCAAACTATTTATTGAATTAAGAAAACGTTAACAAAAAGGGATATTATTTAAAATAAATAAAATGGCTTAGCACTGGGTAAGCGTTTAAGATATAAAAGTATTTATATTAACGAAACTGTGTCTGGGCCACCAAACTGTTATTTTAGCCGTCTGACCCAATAAAAATAATTAAAAAAATACAGCTCACCTAATGAAAAATAACATGTATCCTTCTAATCTGAAATTATGGTTTAAAAAAAATACAACTTAAAATATTAAAAGTATTTTATGTATTGTTTATTTTCTTCTTCCAATAATTTAATTGATACATTAAAAAAATTATGATCATGCTGTAATCACCATTGATGTAAAATGGCCTATAGTGTCAGCATTCGTATTAGTAATAAGCTTTATGTTTTAAAATTTAAAACTTTTTTGTTTATTATTAATAGCACAGGAGATAGGGCATTTTGGCTAGGAATTTTTTTGTATGGATTTACCTGAAATTTTCACAGAGGGTAGGGAATAGCCCAAGGATCAAAGTTTATATCATGCCGAGGTGTGCTTTTATCCTGGGGTGGTTGCCACCCCATCTTGGGTGTGGAAATTTTTTATTTTATTTTAACTACAGAAATCGATAAAGAATAAGGTCGGTCCCTACTTATTTCTACGAAAAAATCATTAAAAACAACCCCCTAATTCCCCTTTTAATTAAAATAGATCTGTACCCTTCTGCGACTCTTTTTACATATGTATTATTAATGCATTCTAGAAGTTTAACCAAATTAAAATGCTTAATTTTAGAAAAATTGGAGCTTAAAGTGAAAAACGATTTTCCGCAATTTCGTAAAAATCGCCATTTTCTTCAAAATAACTCCAACAATACTGGGGATACGAAAAAAATGTTTGGGTATCCAATTATTGCTTTTTTGATAACAAAGACTTTTCATTACATATATTTTTCTGTACAAAAAATATTTGGCCAGATATGGTCGTTAAATCCTCTATTTACGATCAAGCCCCACCTTATTCTAGCCCTTTAAACTCATTCCATTTTAAAACTAAAGGATTAAAAAGGATTTAATACACACAGCCTTGTAGTTTTTAAAAAAACCCAACAAAATTGGTTTTGAACAAACTTTCTATCATTAAATCTAAAGGAGCTATGTTTAAAAAACCAATCAACTTTTTTTTCGATAAAGTCGAATAGGCCACTTCGGAACATAATATTATATAATACCGGTATACTTTATACTTTTACAGGTATAATTTTTGTATGGAATTCTATTTTCTTTTACTATTTATATCTATTATATTGGTTTATAAGAATTGCAATGTTGTAAGGGGTGGTTTTTAAGGATTTGAAATTTGCAAAGAAATTGGTATTATTTCAGGCAGTAATATTTTTAATTATTAAATTAGTCAAGCTATTAATTTTTTGGGGCTAAAATATTTTTTTTAATTAAGCTATTACAAGGGTTGATTTATAAGCGAAATGAAATTAGTACATATTTTAAGTAACAGCATTCTAAAATTAAATCACTATCATTAAATAATAATTTAATTTTAGTAAATTAATAATTTTTTAGGGTATTTTTTTTAATTTAAGCTCTAACAAGGGTTAATTTTCAAGGGTTGAAATATTTTAAAATTGTATTCTAAAGCATAAAACAATCATTAATTAACTAATCCAAACCAAATTTCACCCATCTCAAGGTTTAAAATGTTATTCCATAAGTTTTGACAATTAGGGTAGTTTTCACCCTTAAAAAACAAACAGCGCACATCACCATGAAATATAATTTAAAGTAGAGGATTAGAAGCGCCTAATTCCAAATTTTTATACAAATCGATGCAGGACACAAAAATTGCGAGGTTTTGCAATTTTTTAGCTACATTTCTGGGACTATAATTATTTATCATCATTTTAGGTAGTAGTTATTTAAAACAACGTCCGTGGTGCCACTACCGCGTTGTCTAAAAGGTGCTGTGAAATGCAATATTTGCATGTTTCAGTGCTTGGACAGCGAAAAACCCGGCACTTACGGTACTCTGGTACTTAGGAGCATGTATGTATATGATATATGTCTACATATATTATATATGTATATGAAAAAATCCTTTGTGAGCTGTCACAAAGATAAAAAAAATCGTTTTAATTTGTCAAAAAATTTTTTTTTTGCAAATCTCATAAGGGGTGGTTATTTGAAGGTTGAGTTATGGTAGTTAAATATTTATTATACCGTAAACTGTTATTTTTTTTTCTATAATAAAAGCGTTCTAAATAAATTTAAAATGAAAAATCATTTTTTTTTGGAATTTCGTTATTAAGGGTGATTTTTAAGGATTGAAACGTTAAAATATAATGTTAGATATAACTCACAACATAAAAATAGATTCATTCTCAACGAACTCAAGGACTAGAATTAAAGTAAAAAAACTTTGTTTGGCATTAACATGATCACAGCGGGGGGGCGGGATAGTTCTTGTAAACAATGGTTGTATACAGACTGAACTGGCAACATTGGATCACTGGGGTGTTTTGCACAGATTAGTGATGGGATAATCGAATTATGAATTATGAATGATTTCAATAATCGGATTATTTGATAATTCGAATTATATAATTATTTTATTTTTAATCGTTTGAATTTAAATTTTTGATTTCGAATGAATATGTAACTCGATTTCGATGAACTAAACACAAACATCAAATATTATAACCGTCAAAAAGTCCGGGATCCCCTTAATAATTTGTCAACGCGGAGTCGGGACTTTTGACACTGTATAATATATTATATTACTATTATTATTTTAGTAAGTAAATTTCTCCATTTGCCTAATTTTTACTTATATACCGGGCCCCCGGCCGATTTTATTGAAATGTTGTGTTAGTTGTGGTTAGTCTGCTAGAGATTTTAGATCTGTTTTGTGTTGTACGCCAGGGACCCCGTGAACAATCGAATGTACTTTATAAATTTGAATTATTTTAATTTTTCGCGATTTAAATTTAAAAATTAGGCGCATTCAAATTTTTTTATGGGTCCCTTGGTGACAAATAAAATTGTCTAAAATACCTTTGACAATTTTTTGAATTTATAAAATAAAAATTTGGAGCGCTTGTTGTGTTTTTTTATTAAAAATAATTGTTAAATTAAGGTAATTAATTTATCGTTAAAAATAATATACATAAAATCTTCCATTTTGGGTGTAATCAGTTTTAAGAAGGAGGAATTTTAGAGTTTGTGCAGGTGTGAGGTTAGGGGTCAAGTGAGGCGTTATAACTCAAAACTCAGAGTCCGACAATATGACTTCAGATTCGTGATAGGCGCCCCAAAAACCTGTATACAAAATTTTAATAAATCGGCCGTGGGCCCGCTATAAAAATTAATTTTTATAATTAAGTTGTCTCACTATTTGCATAAATTATATTTACTATTAAAATATTAAACTTATTTGTTATTATGTTTTTTTACGCTATAAATAATTCTGTGGATCGTTATTTTTCGTAATTCAAATAAATCTGAATAATCGCATGATAGCGATTATTTCAATAATCGGATTATCGATTATTTTTAATTCGAATTATCCCATCACTAGTCCAGATGACATAACCTCACTAACTGTTTTTTGTTCTTTTGTTTGGATTATTTATGTTCGTTTTGTTTACACGCGCGTGTTTGATTGCGTATTTTACTGATCTCAACAACTCCAAGGAAAACATTCCAGTTTTTAAGCTAATAGGATTGTTTAATTCAGAAATAGTATCATATTTTACACTTTTGTAAATACAGCGCTGTGGTAAATTATTTCATTCACTTAAGAGCTGGTGTAATTAAATGAGACAGTTACAAAGAGTTAATAAACACTAGTTAAATAACGTGGACATAAACGCTTACTAAAAATAAAATAGTGTACACTATTTCCGAATAACAAAACTTTAAGATTAGTTCTTTTGAAACTGGGTGTATAAATAATACATGAGAACAATGCTTTAAACATCCTATAAATATTATTTTTCAGTTTTATTTGGCATCAAAAATTTTATAAGTATGTTTATTGTTAAAAATATTTTTAACGCGAAAAATTGTTTTTGTATTATTGAAGTGACGAAGGTCATTTCTTGATGCTCTTGATCAAATCAGTTACAAAACGCATTGTTAAATAATTCAATCTAATAGAAAGAGATAAAATGACTGAAGTGCTTTTACAATATCTGAGTTCATATAATTTTATTAAACGAATATCCGACCTGCAATCAAACTTAATCACCCGATATTTATAGTCAGATCTCCATGTTGCCGGTAATCAGGTCGTGGATTGCGTGAATCGTCATATCAATAAATTTTATTTTTAAACGATTGCCTATATTAACACAAAACAACATTTTTAAATACTTTTATTAATTTTAAGTCAATTTCCTGATGTTTTTAGATCTGGCAATTTGTTTACGTTCATCCAAAAAAAAACAAAGAATTTTACCAAACACCCACCTACAACTGGCGTTGCGTTAATTCTAGTCCTTGAGTTTTGATTCATTTAATATATAGCTATGATTTTAATTTACATAAGGTCTATTTCTATGGTTTTTTATTTTTTTGTAAGGTAGTTTTTCCTAAAAATAAACAACCCTGCTATATAAACTTTGACTAGAGGAATGCAACTTAATTCCAAATTTTTATAAAAATTAAAACGGTACAAAAAAATCCGGAGGTCAAACAGCTTTTTTCTCCCCATCCACTGTACTATAAATAATTTTTAATAAAATTAATATGTTTTAGCTATGTTTAGGAAATTTTAATGAATTGCTAAATATGCCACCAGAAAGAGCAGCATTATTTATATAATTTAAGCAACCTGGTGCGTGTGTAGAGATCGAACGCTGTAAGAACAACACCGATACGTCACGGTCTCATATGGCAAACCCGTATAAAACCGTGACGTATCGGTGTTATTCTAACAGCGTTCGATCTCTACCTTAACACATTCTGTACAAAAGAAAAACATTTAAATTGATGTCGTTTTATGGGGCGTGAATGAAAAAACAGGGCTCCATTCTTAGCAGTTTTCTCCAGCCTGGAAAGTTCTATAGGTTGTTAGTATAAATCATACACTCAGCTTTAATAAGATAAAGAAAGGAAATGAAAATTTTAGGTTAGTCAATTAACACCTTGTGTTGTTGTTTTGTAATATTTTCAGTCTCATAACAACCAAAATTATTGGTTAAAAAATGATTTTAAGGTCTAAGAACGTCATCGATCTAGATGTTTTTTTCTTTTTATGTTAACACTATGTTTAGGGGTACATGTAGGATTTATTTTTTCTAATCCGACCTTTACTTTTCCAAAAAAAAAAAGAGTTTTTTACAAGTTTTAACACACTTATTATAGTTTAAATACAGCTGTTGCCAACGGAAGTACTACGCAAAGGCTTTTTTATTTCAAAAGAATATAATTTTGCAAGGGGGTGGGTAAAGATCGACCTTTTCTTGCTACACTTCCTCTTCCCCCACCCGGAAGTCTGGCAACCCTACACTTTGTAACGTATATGTTTTTAAATATTTCAGATGGGAAGTGATACGTATTAAATATTATCAACATGGAAAAATGCCCAACATAATGGATTTTTTTACAGGAAAAATTAAAAACATTTTTTAAACGGTTTTTATTTGAAACATTAATTTTTTTCAACAAACTTGTGCTTTTCTTATCCTATTTTTCAAGACTTGTAAAGAAGTTGCAAATATTTTTTATTTAGATTATTTATTACTATTTTTAGATTATGAGTTTAACGGCATCTTGGGATATATCATTCAAAAGGGAATTTAAAGCCCTTCGTTGCTTTTAAAAAATAGTAGGTTGTATCTTAAACTATTATGTTGTGCAGTACTTTCGTTGGTACCCAGTATATGGTGAATAAAAATATTTTTGGAATGAATACTTATTTTGTTAAACTAATTTATTATTTTTTAAATTTTACGAGCGATCTATAAAAATCTGAATCTCTAATCCCAACCTCATCTGCTCCATAAAAAATTGCTCTAAATTTATTTTAAGACGCTAGATTGTCAGATGTAATTTCAAAATATGGTTATTGTTGCCAACCATCGGCTCACTTTAACATACTTTAAATTTATATATTAATAACTAACTATTATAATTAAAAAAGAAGCAAAATTTTCTGAGAATCCTTAAGTTATAATGCTCAAAACTCATACATGTTTGCAATTATGTAGTGTGTTAAAGATATAAACCTTTGTTGCTTTTTGTAGATTTAACTTTTGTACTATTTTAGGCAAAAAAATATGTTATAATATTTTTTACACAATATTATTAGCACCACCAAATAAATTTGGTGTTTAGCGAGTAAACTTGATACGGAGGAAGCCGAAAGACAGTATGCCCAGCCTGTTCAGCCAAAGTATCACATACATATTATTTTTTAATTGCATATTAATTTAGGACTTTATGATGAAGCTGGTGCTTTGTGTAGCAGATGGCTGTGTTAGCTTGCGTTATCCATGACAATAACACTGTTGTTTGGAATATATTTTAAAAGATAATTTTGAAACCAGTTTTCAAAAAGTTCTGCACTTGTATTCTCATGATAATCCAAGCTAGAATCCTTAATATTCTTTGCAGACAACAGCAAGCAGTTTGGGACAAATCCGTTTTCTGAACCAGCCTGTATTATGGTAATGCGTTTTCCTTTATTTAAAGGTGCTTTCGTCTGACAGTTTTGACTGGAATCAACCCATCCTTTGGATACTGTGTCGTGTGTATCGAACCATGTTTCATCAAGGTAAATTATGGATCTGTTTTCTAACCTATATCTTTTAATTTTTTGAAGGTAATGAAATCTCCAAGTGCGTAATCTGTGCGATTCCATTACTACTTGTCTTTTGTCTATTTTGCGGTATTTAAATCCCATTTTACAAACAACTCTATGAAGGGTGGCACGGCTATTATTTATATTGGTTTCATCTTCGTCCAGCTTCTTTTTCAGTTTATCCAAGGTAGGAATAACTCCGCTTTCATAAAGACAACATATTTTCCTTCTTATTAGGTCCTGATCACTATTAATTGTCTATGTGGTGAGATTGAAAATCACTACGTATTTTTCTTTTGTTTAATTTTGCACTAATAATAACATCCCTTATCAATGATATTGGAGTTTTTGTAAGTAGCCAGGTTCCTTTTAAAGCTTCTTGTTTAATTAGACCTCTATTAATTAAAGTTTCATACAAATTTTTCACAACCTGTTTTGCATCTAATGACAAATGATTTCGACGCGACATAGTTATATTCTCGTAAAACAACTTTTTCTAAATGCACAGTAAAAACGGTTATTTAACACTGCTACTAAAATATTATCCAAAAATATTTATATGCCTAATGGTTAATACTAAAGAAATACCTTGCCTACCCCTGCCCTTATGAACAAATAGGTTTACCCAATAACAATAGGTAATAATATCGTTAAAGGTTTATTGAGGTATGGTCCCTCAAAAGCCATAACGATATACTTTGAGACAGACTGTACTCAGACTGAATCTCGTAAGTGTAAACGGCTGCTCGGACTTCCTTAATGTAATTTACGCTAAACTCTTAATTAATTTAAAGCCAAATAAGCCATCCTGTGTACCCCCTATTTTAACCCCAGAATTACAAGGCTTTTAGATAATTAAAAACTAAAATTTTAATACATTTAAAAAATATATATTTGTAAAATTTATTTTCAACCTTTAATGACTATTCTTTAACCTCTATGTAAAAACCCCTGTTACTTTTCTTAAACTAATCAGTATAATAGTATACTGGTAAACTAACGAAAAACCTATTTTATATATATAAAAAAAAATTGCAGCAGTTGTGCCAAATAATAAACATTAATTAAAAGTATAAATTTATGTCCATAGCTATTAATTTATTGGGCTTATACCAGTTTTTGTTAAAATTATTATTCAAGTTAATGAGTGCCGAGATTAGTGCGTCGCTATCTCCTAATTATATTATAAAAGCAGTCTTTATTACGGGAGACATAATTATCTCTATCCTCTTAACAAAACAGAGAACTTGGTTGATTTTTATCTAGCGCAGTTTATAGTTATTTTTTTTAATTAAAATTTAATAGCAAACCAGTACCGTCTTTTAAAAAAGGGAGCCTAAAACCTAAAAACTAAAATCGGTACGAAATTAGCTTTTATCCGTTTTTTCTATTTAAAAAACTGTCCAAAATAACTATTTCCCTTTCAAAGTAAAAAAAAATAATTTTAAATATTATTTTGTTATTTTAGTTTAAAACTACAGCATTAAGAATTTTTTCATATTATTTAAATTTAAAAATTATTAGTGAAGTTTAACAAATAATAGAAATCTATTGGAAATAAGAAGGTTAAATATATATATATATATATATATATATATATATATATATATATATATATATATATATATATATATATATATATATATATATATATATATATATATATATATATATATATATATATATATATATATATTTTTATCTCTTTTTCAAAATTTTTTTACAGATTTTATTCCATTCTTGTAATTCATTTAAAATGCAAATGTGTGACTTTATTATCCAAGTTTCTATTTTCTCCTCTTTTGTGTTAAAAATAAAATATTTTCTTTTTACTTTTCTTTAACCGTGCTAATTTATATGTCACAAATGTTTTGACAGAGATAATAATATGTATAATTACAACTAATTTGTTCTTTTTATCTGCATGCAGTTCTTAATTTGTAATATAATGAAAACTTTGTAATTAATAAACAAGTGTTTTATCTTACAAGTCCGATGAGTGATATATACTAAATAAATATCAATATTTTTAATATGTGTATTATTTATTTAATTTCTTTTGGATGGCCACACTTAAAGTGAAAATTGTATACAGAGAGATATATTAGCCGACACACACAAACAGGTGTGGTACCTATATACCCCATACCAAAAAGAAGCTCATAACTTCAAATCACAAACCGTGGTTTTCTAAATCCTGTGACAAATCTAGACTTTTAAAAATTTAAACCCACAAAAAGTTTCTCCAAAACCCTAGTCCCGAAAATCAACAGGCTAGCATCGAAGCAAGAAATCAGTACCATTTCAGAAGCCAAAGACCGTTTTAATAATCGGATAAAAGATAAAGTCCTTTCTTGCTCTAGTGGCAGTAAATCCTTCTGGTCGTTTGCCAAAAACATTAGTCAAAACTTTTGCACACATTCTTTTCCACCCCTAATCTCCGAAGATGAAATTATTTCCACCTCTAAAGGAAAAGCCGAATTATTTGCCAAACAATTTGCTGCAAATTCCACTCTCGATCCTCCCGATAATCTTCCTTTTTCAACAGTTCCTCATAAAATGTTCAATATAATTTTTAGAGTCAAACAGATCAAACAAATTCTCTCTTCTCTTAATACTAAAAAATCGTCTGGGCTGGATGGCATACCAGCAACCGTCTTAAAAAAATGTGCTCCCAAGCTTGCACCCATCCTAAATCGCCCCTTTTTTGGAACCCTTACAACACGGGTTTTTTTTCCGGAGAGCTGGGGGGTTGCCCCGTGGGGGGCCTGCCCCAAGAAAGGATGCAAGTTTCCTTCCCCTAATTAAAGACCAAACCTCTTCCCCCCCGTTGTTTGCAAAGTAAGGAAAAAAATTCATTAATTCCCAAATCTTAAAGTACCTGGAAAAAACAGGATTTAAAATGACAACAGTATGGATTCCGTCACAAAAGATTCACAGCTGATCTTCTTTCCTTTGTCCAACAACTGGAACAACCCCCTTAATTTTTTTTGGAAAACCCCCCAGATCGTTGCTCTTGACATTTCCAAAGCTTTCGATCAGGTTTGGCATAATAGGTTCCCCCTAACAAACTACCTTCTTACGGTGTTCCCCTTTTAAACTTTCTCGTGGCTCTCCAGTTTCTTTTCTAATCGACATATATCAGTTACTGTAGATGGTCATTCCCCAAAACTTCTCCAAAATTAAAATTCCGGGGTCCCCAAAAAGGCTCAGTACTGGCACCCACTTTTTTTCTTCTACACATTAACGATCTTCCCTCTTCCACAATTAATCCCTTTCATAGTTTTGCTGACGATGGTACCCTCCACTCTAACATTCAATTTTTCAAGCCAGTCAATAAGCCTGATTTGGAAACCAAGCGTAGGTCAATGCGGATTTTTCTCTTACAAAACCTCTAATCTATCTTGGAGTGGGGCGCCAAAAATCTTGTTCAGTTTATTGCCTTTAAAACACAGTCTGCCAGTGCTTATCCGTTACATATGAGCGGCTAAGTTCTGCAGAACAAAGAGTCGTTTAATCTTATCGATGTTCCTTGTGAGAATAACCTCAACTGGCACAAGCACATTACATCCATAGCCTCAGCAGCTTAAAAAAAAGCATGGATTCCTTTTTCGAGACAGAAAGTATTTCTCTTCTTCCAATCTGTATACTCTGCATGTGTCCCAAATCAGACCCTCTCTAGAATATTGTTCTCATGTTTGGGGAATGGCCTCTCCTACAACACTTAGCATTCTGGACTCCATTTAGAGAAGAGCTGTTCGTCCTATAAATGATCCCACTCTTACAGAGAGGCTTCCTTCTCTTGCCCACCGTCGAGCTGTGGGGGATCTGTCGCTCTACTATAGGTATTTTCACATCTTCTGCTCAGAGGAGTTGGCCAATATAATTCCTCCTTTGGCAGCTCCCAACAGAGCAACACGTAGTGCAACTTTTATGCATCCTTTTACAGTTCAACTAGAGGGTCCCGAATTTCCCCCTTTTTTTTGTCCTTTCCTAGAGTGTTCCTACTATAGAACCCGTTACCCACAAAAGTTTTTCCTTCTTCTTCCAGTCTAAAAAAAAGGGGCCAGTGTGAACAAACTCCCTCTCACCACACTTAAGACCCCCATAGTACGTTAGTGCTTAGGCCTCGGCCTTCTTGGACTGTCCAAAGGGGGGGAAGCCCACCATTCAGCACGTAGAACGAGGGAGAAAATGTTGCACTTTTATTCTTTTTACTCTCACGTAGATGTTCGCACGACCAAGTTGCAAAGCTTTTCCCTTTTAAAAGTATATGCTCAAAAAGGGTTCTATAGATAATCTGAGTATTAGCTTTCTGATGGCGAAAATTTTTCCGCGCCTCAGAGTTTGGGTGCCCTGAAAAGTTTAACAATGAAAAAGGGCAATTAATATGTGACATCGTGCAAAACGCTCTTGAGCTTTTTCCCCAAACCCCTCTCATCTAGCGTGCGTGTAAAAATTATTATATGTATATGCGCTGATTCTAAAACCAAGAACATCTTTTCGTTGCGATGCAAAAATTCTTAGATCAAGTTTTATACCCTAGAGTGCGTTTAACTTGGGGTTTTGACAAAAGGGGGCCCTTCGGCCAGTCGGACCTTACCCCCTCGGGTCTTTATTATTTTTTTTTTTACCGCATGTAATAGTTTTTTGGCACGCCTTAACCTAAGAAACAGGGTTAAGCCGGAGTCTCATGCGTCCGATTTCCGACGATCCGATCATCCGAAAGTATTTTGATTCGTCAGAACATTTTGGCGCCATTTTCCATCCGAATATTTTAACATTTTATCCGACGTCGGATGGAGTTAAAAAATTAATTTTAATTTTTACGATGTCGGACGTTTCTTTCCCCGGGCTTCTAACCTTACTTTATTTACTTTGTTGGGCTAATTTCAATTTATATTGAATATTAAAATAAACAGTTATAATTTAAAATCTTTAAAAAATTTTAACCTTAACCTGAATTTACCTCATACTCAACCACCACTTTCTCTTCTTCCATTAAATAATATTTTAGTTCCGTTAGGTTGATTGATTGATTGATTGATAAAGTAAATACACAAGTTGAGGTTTTGTCCGCCTCGGCACTGCAGCCTACAGGGCTTGTTGTATCTCTTGTGTATTTGTTTCAGTTAAAAAGGTTTGACACCTTAGACGGGGGGAGAGCCCTTTTACTGTTCTTTTTTTGGGCTCCGGGGCCCCTTTTTAGTGTCCACCATGAGGTTTTGATTTGTTCTCCAGTATGTAAGTGCAGGGCACTCATATATGATGTGAGAGGCTGTCTCTTCCTCTTCGTCACATAGTCTGCAAATGGGTTCTTCTCTATAGATGCCCATAGTGTGCAAAATGTTTTTTTTTGGGTGCAGTGTCCGGTTATTAATCCTGTCACTACCCCCAATCTGATTCCTATTTAGTTTTAGTAGTTCACTTGTCAATTCTTTCGATGGTGAGCCCCCGCATTGATTTACTGTGATTTTGCCTTGGAATGTGGTTCCAGTATGTTGTGTTTGAATCCCCCGAGTCATGTACCCCAAAACCAGGCTTTTGGTTTTCCCAAAAAAAGGTTCAGGACCCACAAACATTCCCGCGGAGCCTCGCCTGGCCAGGGAGTCTGCATTTTCATTCCCCCGTTTTCCCCCCGTGTCCTGGCACCGAGGAAAGTGTAACTTTGTTTTGGTTAGCCAGGTTTAGGAGGCATTGCAGACAGTTCCAAACAAACCCTTTTAGTTGACTTGTTGGGATGCCAAAGCTTTTAGGGCCCGTTTGACTATCAGAGAAGATAGTAATGTCCCTGCCCTTATATCTCCTCCTCAAGTTCTCTCGCAGACAAAGTTCAATGGCATATATTTCCGCCTGGAAAACAGTGGCATATTTCCCCGGGGAAGCATAAGCATTGAACCTGGGGCAAATTTAACTGCGCCGGCTCCATTGTCAGTCTTGGATCCATCGGTATACCAAACCAAATTCCGAGACTACCAGGAGATCGCCACACCGCCCCAGGTAAGCTGGGTTTTGTATGGTCTGTGTGTATTTATCCGTTTTGGCATTGTATCACTGCTTATCTCAAATATTGGGTTTGTGATATGCTCGTTATTCTGGTGTGTCCTAGGGCAGGCCCAGAGCACCAGTTGCCGTTCATTTCATGTATGCCCCAGTCCTCGCCTCCGCCTTAATAATTATACCAAGAGGGGGAGGCTTGTAGGGGTTTCCATGGCTGCAGTTGGAGTGCTTCTAATAGTTCCCGTTATACAGAGACATGCTAGTCGCTGGAGTTTGGATAACCCCGCTCTGCTTTCTCTGTTCTATTTTTGGCCACCAGATAGTTGAACCGTAGGTTATCATGGGTCTTACCACAGCAGTGTACAACCAGTGTACTATGCGTGGATTCCAGGTTAGCTTAAATCCAGAGTTAATCCAAAGGGACTTTACCTCCTGAACATAGCCGAGTGTGGTACCGAAGAAGTGAGGAGATTTTAAATCATCCAGCTTCCTTCGTCTAGTGAAGGGTATTAGCGCAGTTTTGCCAGGATTAACAGTAAGGTTTTCCTTGTTGCACCATCCCTCCACAATTTAGTGCCCTTTGCATAAGCTCCGGGTTGTTTTGTTATGCTTCCCCCGACAAGATAGTGATGTTCCGCATACCCCTGGGTATAGAAGCCATTATTATTCAGTTCCACCAGGAGTTCGTCAACAACCATATCCCACGTAGTGGGGATAGAACCCCCCCCTGTGGGCATCCTTTGACCACTGACACCTCCATTGTTTCGCTGAATAACGTTTCTTGCGCTCGTCTGCCAAGTATAGTCTTCCCAACTAACATTTTTAGGTTGGCAATGCGAAAATCCCTACATGTTAGTAAATTTTGTTTTTCAGATTTAAGTTGGCTGATCTAAGAATTTTAGTCAGGACCG